>JAGKTI010026546.1:0-13559 GCA_018397915.1 Birgus latro | reverse complement strand
TCTTCCTAAGAGTACCTCCAAAATGAGTGGGCACAAAATTAAAAATTATTTATATCCAAGGTGATATTTCATTGTGTAACATAATCTAGCGTGCTTTGTGAGAAAACTTTCACAATGTCAGATGAGGAATTACTGCAAATTAATAGCCAACCCACATCTGTATACTGTTCCTTCAGTTTGAGTACTCCTGAGAGAGAGAGAGAGAAGTAATGCAAAGCTCTTACTTCATAGAAATCTGATCTCAAGTAATCAGAAAGTGTGTATATTAATGGCAATACTTTCCACATCTTATTCTATACCTACTGAATGAAAACCACTGTCCCTCGCCCTTCGTACAGTGTGGTGTCTCACAAGTTTCGGCTACAATATGACAATCTTATTCAAATGAGGGAGAATTTTGCCCAACTAAGGACTGCAAAGTAATCCTAATCAACCTAATGTCGGGCAAGGCATCATTTGGACAGTTTATTCTTGCTACCAGCAGATGACTGCAGTATACGGTACTGGGAGACTACTGTCGACCAAAGGGATAATGTAACCTTTGCCTTTTCCATAAGTTATGAAAATCTAGTTAAGTAATTTTTAAGAAGTCACTATCAATACAAAACACTGTATATTACTTGACTTGAAAATATTCAACAATGGAAATGCAATGAAAATTCAACTCATAATCTGCAATATATTTACTAACTACATGGGGAAGAACTTTTATCATTATACAGTCTGTGACAATAATATTACATTAACAGGTAACTTAAATACCAATATATATATAATAAAGCACATCACTGGTGACAGCAGTGCACATCTCAGTAGCCTTTCCTTCCTCGAAATCTTTGCCTGTTGTCCAGCTGTGGAAGAAATTGATGACTGCTATAATGAGTCTTCAAATAAACTTAGCATCATAAGCTAGAGAACAAACCCATTCACTATGATTATTCTTTACATTTCCAGACAACTTTATTCAGCGTAGGAGGGAATTTTTGAGCATCAGATATAGCCTTATTTAATTCTTTGATTACAAGAGCTGGAGAGAGAGAGAGAGAGAAAAAAAAATGGTGTGAGCTTGATTCTCGGGTGGTCTACAGAAAGGGTGGTCTACAGAAAATTACTTGGAAACCAGTAGGTAAGTGTTGCAAAAGAAATGCATACAAAGGAAATCTGTCAACCCTCTCAAGGTCGGGTCAAATCTAATGTCCTACTGCAGCTAAATCTAAGTACCGTGAGCCCTTATGTTTCATGTGATTTGGGTTCGTGAATTTACCTTTCGCAGAAAAGCCCAAAATTTCCAAGAATTAAGTCTCACGATCAAAAATTCACCTTTCATGTCAGTATATGGGACACCGGTGGGCATGGCAATTGTCAGCTGTTGTCTGCCATGTTGTTTTCACAGTTCCCACCAGCTGTGAGACTGTTTGTGTGGTGCTCAGGTAGTGATCGCAGCTGCAGTCACTTTCTTTGCCTTTCCCTTTGTTCAGCTGTTGTGCTGGTATGGTCTACCTGTATTGTATTATGGCTTCCTCTTCATTCATTGGAGGGCCAGGTAATAGTGGTGACAGTGAAATACTGGGAAGTTCAAAGGATGAAGGCAAGATGAGAAAAGAATGTCATGAGTATCGAGTTGATGTGAAGAGGAAAAAGAATTTGGTACAGGATAAGACGATAAGACGAAGATTTTTCAAAAAGCTGGTGATCCATTTATTTGATGTTTCTTAGCATTTTTCTCATATTCATATGGTTGTCAGTTATTCTGGTATCCTGTTTATGAGAATTATGTCTTAAAAGTGTAAAAAAAGAGTGACTTTGGGAGGGCCTCTAGAACCAATTAAATTTTTTACCAATGAATTAATACTTTTCAGTTCGCGATATTTAGGTTTGGTGTTAACCTCATGGTACCAATTGGACGCGAAACTTAGGGGCTCACTGTAGCTTTATTCAGCCAAGAGTGAATTATATGAGCCTTAGTGCCATAATAAACAAGTACAGTATCTCTTGCTTAATGACTGACTGAGGCACCACTGGCTCAGTTTAACAGTCACTACAATTTTTCACCATTTGTGACTTGATAATGGCTCACCGTTTAATGAGTGATTGCCAGTTCATAATTTCTTGGTACTTAATGACTGTTTCTGTGAATCTGGGTGTCCCTGTTTTTCTGTGAAGCTTTATCTAATCACACTTCCCTGCTGGCTGTGGCCATGGACGGGACTATGTATATTAACAGCAATATGAAACACAACAAAAGACTATGAGATTCAGGGAGAAATGAGACGTATTGAAGGCAGGACACACTTATGACAGGGTATCTGGCAAACATTTGCTCATGACACTGGAAGTATGACTGAAATGGCTATTAAGAGGATGTTTCACAGCTCTGCTACTTATTATTTCTATCTATCTATTGCCAGACGCCTCAATCCCGCACGGGGTGGCCACAAACAAATCGCCTCCATGTCGCTCTGTCCCCTGCCATTTCACTACCCCGCTCCCAACTCACACCCCCCCCTCTCTCATGTACCTCTCCACTCCATCCCTCCATCTCATCCTCAGCCTCCCCCTCCCTCTCCCCCCCTCCACCTCACTCACATACACTCTCCTCATCAGTCTTTCACTCTTCATCCTCTCCACATACCCAAACCACCTTAAGGTGTTACTCCTAACACTTCCTATCACGTCCACATCCACACCACAACGCTCCTTCACTTCCTCATTTGTTAGTCTGTCTCTCCATGTGACTCCACATGCTCCTCTCAAATAACTCATTTCCACTGCTCTCACTCTTGACTTCTGTCCTTCCAACAGGGTCCAAGCTTCACTTCCATATGTCAGAGTTGGTATCACAATACTGTCATGTAACAACTTTTTCACTTCCATGCTCACCTCCCTGTTTCTTATCACTGCTTTCAACGAACCAGCAACCTTCCTTCCCTGCTGTACCCTTTCGAGCACTTCACCCTCCAGACTACCATCCTTACTCATCACACTGCCCAAGTACTTAAATTCACTCACATTCTCCATATCCTTCCCATCCAATCTCACTGTACACTCACTGGCTTCACTTCTCTCGAAGACCATCACTTTACTCTTCCCCACATTCACCTTTAGATTCCGTTTCTTACACACTCTCCCAAACTCATCTACCAAGCCTTGCAGCTCCCCTTCATCTTCACTCAACAACACAGTATCATCTGCAAACAACAGTACAGGGAGTTTCCAAACACTGCCCTCTCTCACTAGGGCCGCTCCAACATCCACTGCCCGACCTTGTATCTCTTTTATAACCCCATCCATATACAGATTGAACAACCATGGAGACATGACACATCCTTGTTTCAATCCAACCTTCAAATGGAAAGATTCACTCAGTTTGCCATCCACACGCACTGCAGCCTTAGCACCCTCATACATACTCTTCACTGCCTTCAACAACTTCCCATCCACTCCATATATTCTTAATACTTTCCACAATCCTTGTCTATCCACCCTGTCATATGCTTTCTCCAAATCCATGAAGGCTGCATACAACTTCTTTCCCTTCTCTAGAAACTTTTCCACTAAAGATCGAAGAATGAATATCTGGTCTACACAACCTCATCTCTTCCTAAAACCTCCCTGTTCTTCTCCAACTAATTCCTCTGTTATTTCCCTAACTCTGTCAATAAGTATCCTACCATATACTTTCCCTATTATACTAAGAAGGCAAATGCCCCAATGATTACCACACACTTCTTTTTCCCCTTTTCCTTTGTACAGAGGAATAATTATATTATTTACCCAGCTAATAATCGAAGCTAGATATACCTCTTCATGATTATGTCTGTACTGTGTACAAAAAAACATTACTGTACTCCCAAGGCAGACTCTTCCCTTTAAAAAAAAAAAAAAAAGTATACCTCAATTTACCTCCTCATTTCACAATCTTTATTCCAGTGATTGGTTTACATGAGCACATTCCACTCATGAAGGAATGGATACATGTATTCTACTGCATATTACTGCATTAACTACAATGATAACATACCAAAGATCTCTTGCATTCAAAGAAAGTGGTGCGCAGAGAAAAGCATTCTTGGGGTACGGATGGATCATTCGATGTCAGGCATTCACGTGGTGTTTTACGATGCTGTAAAAAAACACGACTATATAGTACATGTATTACAGCACTTCCTGTCTATATATGTACATCCATCATTGCACTTTTAATCTCTATATGTTTTTTCAACCTCAGGTAAACTCAAATATCTGTACTGTATATGTACAGTATGTATGTATGCATGTATGTATGCAGTCCTGTCTTGAAGTTAAGAATATGTTAAATTTTGTAGATGATGATGAACTGTCCTGCCACTAACTTGTCCAAGATTCTAGAGTGGGCTAAACAAAATCGACTTCGACCACTAATAAAATGACACAGAGTTCTTCCCATTGTTTAACTGAATATTGGAAAAACCACTCAACTGAAACTGCATTATCAAAGATTCACAACTTCCTGGCAAACAGCTGTAGCATGATGGCCTCTCTCCCTAGGTTCTACCGGATCTGTCTGTGGCTTTTGACATAGTAAATCTTGGTCACTTATGTCAGACTAGGCAAACCACACTCACCGGCCTCACAACGTGAACTGCCCAAGGTCCCCGGCTGCATACTGCAGGAACCTTCCGATGACATCATCACTCGTGATTTGGCAGGTGTGTGTGCGCGCACACACACTAACACTCTCATCCTCTCTTCTTAATTTGACAAAAGATTCCAAGGACGAAGCTGGATGGTCTATTTGTGTCTGATACAAACTATGTATCCAATACATAGACTTTTGTGTGAGTACCATCAACACCCGATACGCACTATGTATCCAATACATACACTTTTGTTTAATTACTATCAAGACCCAGTCTGTGGCCACATACCGATATGTGATGGCTCTTGAAGTATTATAAACTTTCTAGTCTCGGCTGACTGCTGCACGCAGCCGCTCGGTCGAGACACCTTTCTTGGTGAGACAATCAGCCAGTTGTTGTGATGTATCCACCCAAGATACTTCATCAATCTCCCCCCGCTCCAACATGTCTTGTAATACAGCAATATCAATGCGCAATCTCCTGTCTTCTACGCTCCTACAGGAGTAAAGGGCGTCCACCAGACTCTTGTTGTCGACGAAACACTTTATTTTGATCTTTCCACATCCAGAAACCTCACGCAATATGTTGGAGAGATATACAGCAGTTTCAGCACATTCAAGCAGCGCCAACGCCTCAGCAGATAAGGTAGATTTGATGACCCTCCTGATTTTCCTTGTCTGCCAGAATATAGGACATCTTGCCTCACTAGCATCTCGTAGGAAGATCACAAAACTTCCCTGAGATCCATTGCCTACAAGGTTGGCAAATGAGGCATCCGAAAAGCACTCTATATGACAGTCCTCGATCGGCCCCATTCTTGGAATGTATAGCTTCATGTTGTCAGTCTTCACCCTTGAGATCACCTTATTGAAGAAAATCCACTACGGTAGCTCAGTTGCTAGTCACACTCAACTCACACACATCAAAGGCAATATCTGGCCGAGTGTGTGTGGCAATCCAGTTGAGTTGCCCAATTAATGCTCGGTACTCCATTTTCTCAGACTCGGACAGCTCTCCTGATTTTACTGCTGCACGATGTTTACTCAGCGTGACTGGTTTCAAGGATGAAGCATACTGGAATTGGTCGAGCGTTATGCTGCCATCGATGTTGGAGATGACATTGAGACCAACGTATTTGAAGGCTTTTGATTCTGAACTGCCGATGAGGAATATTTGACTCAACCGATTTATCACTTGCTGTTCAAACTCATGTGTACCAGCCCAAAGGAAGTCGTCGACGTAGATGCATACAATGCCTTCGACTTTTCCACCATTGCTCCAAGAGAACAGCGCTGAATCCAGTGATGATACTTTAGCTCCGAGACTCAACAACTGATCTTTTACGCGCAGATACCAATGCCTAGCAGCATCACAAAGGCCGTAAACAGTTTTCTTTAGTCTCCATAACTTACCATTTGCATATTCAGGCAGAGGACGTAAATGAACAACTCTCTCAATGTCGTTGCCTTGCAGGTAGGCAGCTTTCACGTCCAAAGTGTGGCAATCCCACTGGTTGGTGGAGGCCAAAGAAAGTGCCAAACGCACGGCTTCTTTTGAACAAGTAGGTGAGTCTTTTCGGAGATCCACTGTGTCTTCCTCAAATCCCCTGGCTTTAACAACAGGCTTTCCATTTTTCAGTTTTTCCGTAACAACTCATCGAACCGTTATGGCACCTTGCCCAACATCATCTACTTCCTCATACACATCATTATTCTGCCAGTTTGTAATTTCATTTTCCTTAGCGCATAATACGGCCTCAGAGTTGAAAAGAACAAGCATTTCTGCGTCATCATCAACCACTTCCCATTCGCTAAGATCCTTCTGCAAATCTATCCAATCAATGCTGCCGTCAGAGTCCCTTTTCAAATTATAGAAGTGTTTGTACTTTCCAGTGGCTTTACCTGCCTGACTCATAATCCTTCCAGACACCAACTCTCCACTTTCTGAATGTATTCCCTTTATACGTTGACCAACAGAAACTTTGGGAAGCTGATTAATCGGAACAGAAACTGTGGGAGGTTCATCGATTGGGACCACACCATCTTCCGACTCGTCATCTGGTGGATACTCATTCAACACTTGCGGAGGATCGTCATTAGGCTTCTGGACAACATTGTTCTTCTCATCAATGCTGACACCACTTTCAACTGTAGTATCTTGCTCTGGCGCACGCGCTAGATGACACACGTGCACTCGCACGTAGACACCGCTGTGTCTTACCAGAATTTGTTTCCCATCTCTGCCTATTACAATTCTGGGACCATACCACTCATGACTGTCATTTCTTTTGTAGAAGTCTTCATCTCCATTTCGGATGTCGTTTAAGTCACTCGAATGTACGCTGTGCCGCACAGCCCTAGCCAAACATTCATCCGATTCAGTCTTTATAAACTCGTCTTGCTAAATGAAGAGCATTCAAGTTGTCTCTCACAATTTTCGATGGTGATGAAGGATCCAAGGCTGGAGGATCATTTGTGTACACATTAGGCAGGCCAGGGTTTTGACCAAAAACAAGTTGGTTAGGAAAAAAGCCTGCGTAGTTGGTGAGAGCATTTCTCGCCGATACTGCCCATGCCAAGGCCACATCCGATTCACACTGGGTATCAGCTATTATCTTCCTAACAATGTCACCAATGACTGCATTTTGATGCTCACAGACTCCGTTGCTCCAAGGACTCTCTGCAGACGTTGTCATGATCTTGATATTGAAGGCCTCTCCCAATGCTCGCATTTCCGCATCGTTGAATTCACAGCCATTGTCTGTAAGAATTTTTCTAGGTGCGCCAAACACAACAATCCAGCTCCGAAATATTCCTTTGATAATGGTGGGCGCACACTTATCCGCGATTACTATCCCATTACAATACCTGGTCGCCAAATCAACAAGGACTAAGAAATAATGCCTTCCCCAAGCTTTCAAATCCATGGCTATGGCTTCGTTAAACTTAGACGCTATGGGCAAATTGACTACAGGTCGGGGCTTGCCTTTCTTAAATCTGCAACAGACTGTACAAGCATCAGATACAGCCTTGATAGCCCGCTCCAGTTCTGGACTTTTAATCCTCGCATCTGTGATCAGTTTAATTAATTTCGCTGATGTTGGGTGTCCAAATTGCCTGTGAAGCTTCAAAGCGGTTTTTTCTACATCATCCTCAAGAGATACCAGCATGATTGTTTCACAAAATTCACGACATAGTCACAAAGAAATTGGAAGCAAGTAATGGCCTTAAGATGAGGACTTCAAATCAATGATAGTTCCACAAATTTTGACCTGGGCACTTCCAAAGTTAATCAACATTTTTGCTTTTTTCATGGAACGTTTACTCAACAGCAAGGGAATATTGCAGTCCACAACATCAGTCAAGATGGTTGCACACATATTTCCAATGTAGCAGGGCAGAGTAACACGTTTGGGGGAAGAAACTGTGGCACCATCAGCAAAAGTAAACGTTGAGGATGATGCTTCCTCTCTTATAGCTTCACGTTCGTAATCAGTGAGCTCAGATAGCAACTGATCCATTCAACTCCACATACAGTTGTAGAACACCCTGTGTTTAGAACAGCACATCCCTTAGATTCTTCTACTAGTCTTCTACTAGCGGCATCATCCGCATAGCCCATAAATAACGACAGATGCGCTGTTTCAGAATTTTCTTCTCGACTGCCGGCGTTTTCGTAAACATTCAGACAGTCACGTGCCCAATGAAATCTAGAATCACACACGAAACACCTCGATACCTTTCGGTCAGACCAAAGTGGGTTCTGCCTCCTGCCGGTGGATGAGCGTTGGGGAACTCTTGCAGATACAGTTGAACACTGGCCACCACCACGACCTCGATCACGTACTGCACCACCCCGCAACATTCTCCGTCCTCATCGAGTACCTCTAACGTAAAACGTTTCCTCACTCCCAACTTCGTCACTCCAAAATACTGGTTCGCCTTTTACCTCCCTGGTGGACACCGATGCATCGTTCTGCCCGCCAATTTCACCAGCAAAAATATGATTCAGGGCAGATTTCATGTTTTCGTATGTCACCTCAGTTATCGTGGACATCACTAGTTGTTGCTCACTGTCTGAAAGTCTGCATGCAGCTAAGAGCGTAAAAGCCATCAAAGAATTTGGCAGTTCCATGTCCTGCTTTGTAAATTTGAAATAAACATGCTCAAATTCTGCCACAAACTCACGGATGTTCATATCACCGGCTCTTCTGAAGTTGTACAATTCATAAGAAGCTGCAAACTGTCGACATCCTTTGTCCACAAGAAATAAACTATCTAATTTTTTCAGCAAGGTCTGAACACCATCCTTCTGCTTCAAAACATCCGCATCAACCTCCGAAGACGCCACCTTCGCTCTTCCAGACAATGACAGGTGAAGAGCTAAGGCTTGTTTTTCTTTGGGTAAGTCCGTCAGTTCGCACCAAATGTCGATGTCCTTTTTCCAGCTCTCATAAGCAGAATCATTTTCAAGTTTTGGAGGCCACTTAGTCGAGCACGACGCCATTTTTCGGACTATGCTCTGCTACCAGTGTCAGACTAGGCAAACCACACTCACCAGCCTCACAACGCGAACTGCCCAAGGTCCCTGGCTGCATACCGCAGGAACCTTCCGATGAAGTCATCACTCGTGACTCAGCAGGTGTGTGCGCGCACACACACACTAACAACAATATGCACTAACAACTTGGCTCCCTCTGCCTCTAAATCATGAGCTAGGATCTCACTGCCCTCATCCAGAATTGTATAACCCATACTGGAATTTAGATTTTCAGCCTTATGGATTATGCCTGTTAGAGTTGAAGGGTTTTTGTTTTGTTTTTTCTGTTCTAAGGGTCTCATATATATTAAATAGCCATGGAGACATCACACACCCTTGTTTCATTGAAAAACTGATACAGAACTGAATCACTCATTTAGACATCCACCTACTCTTATGTTTCATTACAATCACAAAACTCTATATTATTCAACGGCTTTTCATCAAAACTGTAGATACATAGCATTCAACAGCTTTTCATCAACACTGTACATACATATAAGTCTTCCATAATCCTTCTCTATTCACTTTGTTATGTGTAGCTCCCAGATCTCTGTGTTGTTGTTGTTACTCTAGTCTGTATCAGCATGCTGATCCAGTGACCACAAGCAAGCAGCCACTTTCCTGTGAATGACAGTGCTTTGCCAGGGTCAGAATAAGGTCCTTCCACACAGTGAGGTGTGGGGAAAATGGAGGAGACATACCATAACCCCCAAGAGAATGAACTATGGATAACATACCGTACAAGATATGTATGATTAATAGTCTCAGCCTTAACACTGACTTTTGACTCTTGATTAATGTGGCTGAGTGTCTGGCTGGGAGTGTTGTGCAGGGCCAGCTACTGGGTCTTGGCCCCATGCCATTCCCATGGCATAACCTCCAAGAACGAAGCATGGCAGAATCATCCATCTTCCCTGAGCTGGACATATCTTCTGGCCATATACCCTGTGTTGCTGTTATTTTTGTGGACCCAGGTTAACCTCAAATACGAATCCAGAGGACCGCAAGCTGAATTTGCCCTTCTGCAAGCTGCCATCCCCCTTTTGTGTGACATTCGTACCACCAGGCAATGAAACTGGCCAGTAATGTCAGTGCCACCATGGAAAGGAATCCCTTTCCAGCACTTACAGATCCATAACTGCCCAAAATACCTTACTGATACAGTCCTTTCCACATGCTTTCTACACTACCAGTATATGTCTTACTGCAAATGTATGATCCACCTAGCCCCTACCACTCCTAAAACTACTCCATTTCCAATCACCAGGTATTCTGAGTTACTTCTTACACTCTCTATAATTATTTTTTCACACAATTTTCATACACTATACTGTAAAATGTACAAAAATTAAATCTTGTGCTTACTATCCTAACACAGTCGGTGGCAAGGAGGCAGGCTTTGAGATCCTCTCGTAGACCTGCACATGGTCGCTTGTCCTCACTCTCCCTTGCTTCTTCATAGTACTTCATTTTGGATTGCTGCCTGCAACTGAAATTACAGAACACAGTACAATACATAGCTACTAATACTGGTACTTCAACCTGGCTACATACAGTTACATTTATACTACTGTACAGTACATGCTTTCAGTATGATGTTGTGACCATCACCTAATCACCTGAAACAGTGCTGCCTACTTTTTCCTTCACCTTTATCATTCTATTTCCTTGTCTGCTCTCTTATTCTTCCCTCACCTTTATCATCCCATCTCTTTGTGTGCCCTCCCTCCTTTCTGTTTCCCTTTCCTTCCTATCTCGTTTTATTACAATTCTTTCCACTTCAGGTAGCTCTACATTAAGTGACAAACATGACCCAGGAAACCATTTTACAGTGCTGGTGGTTACCGGTACCATATAACCAGATAATGGGGTGACACAGAACCTAATATGATGCCCCTGCTAACTGGGTGGAACATCACAAATGCAGCATCCATCCAGGAGCCAAACCTCAACACTTTTCCCGCGAGATGCTGTCAACCGAAAAGAACACCAGTTCCCTGCAATGGGACAGCTCTGCAGGGGCGGTTGTTTACCTGCGGTTGATGGATCTGCTCGGCCAGACAGATCAGGGTTAATCTACTACTAATACCTTACTGGTAAGCTGGCAAATACTCGTATTTGACATTCCCGAATAGGCTAATGATCCTCAGTCTCCAGCTCCTGATTAAGTGCTAATGATTAATTTGTTGCAGTGACTGTGGTGATGGAAGTGATGGCCAATGAATTTAGTGCTCATAAGATGTTGCAGGGATGGTGGCTACTTAGTGTATCACTCATCTCCTACTGGTTGTAAAGCTCAAGGGTCCTAACTTTACCATATTCCCCCATCTAACCTTTGTATTAGAGGAAATTTTGTTACGACTTTTACACTGCACAATGCTTAACTTAGTATATAAGATGGGGGGAGGTAATGCAACTCTTCATTCCATCTGCTATCACCTATATCTCAAAATGAGCTAAATTAATTTCAAAATAATTATATACCCCAGCTTAACAATGCAACTGGTTAAGTAAAAATCCATCATTGAGCTGGGTATCATATCTCGGGGTAGATTTAACATGTAAAGTACAGGGATGCGTTTCTGAGCCTTGGGTTTCCTCCCCAGCCAAGTCCTAAACCCACCCAGATGAGTCGAAAAACAAGTTTAAAGCCAATCTAAATGGTCTAACAGCTGTAAAAAAAAGCTAACACCTGTACATAACTCACTAAAACCAACAAATAAAATCTGAAAATCATCAAATATAAGTCTGGATGAAATCAAGTTTAGTAACCTGAACCCCACAATGACAATGTTCATCCCACCCATGGCTAAAACACGTCTAAAAATAGTTTATAAATCAACCTAAACACAATTTTGGTCTATCATCTAAACCGGTAAGAAAAAAATAAAAACCCATCATTAAACCAGGGTTTGGCCATTAGGCGGTATTTCTATCCCCATCATTAAGCCAGGATATCACATCTAGGGGTACCATATCGTATATGGAGGTATACCTGTACTGTACTCCTGGATCTGCTCCAAACCTAATCAAACCAGTATCATATAATTACAATTAAATACCAGTAACAGAGACAAATTATTATGCTTATCACTTACTCAGACAATTATCAGCAATTCCCCTTTTATATTCAGCTGTCACAATGTCTTTATTAATACTGGTACCCTACTTAGTGAATAAGATGCGTGGGAGATATTTGTATAACTGAGGAGTCACCCAATTACACTGGTGCCACCACATGACAGTGCTTATTGGTTTGTGGGTTTGAGGGTGGGAGGATAAATCTGATTAGGTTGGGTTACAGAAGGTTGATTGGTTAAGTTTGCCCCCTTTCGTGTAAATTCAATAACAGACATGCAGGAGCTGAAGATGTCCCTCCTCCATCCTTATTTTCTAAGTACCATAACTTACTGGTAGCTACTGAAAAATACCTTTGCAACAAAGGTTTACAGGCTAGAAGAGAAACTGATTAAACTTGCAAAAATGACAAAACTATCATATATCAACTGGTATATTAAATTTCACACACTTGAGTGTAATAAAAAATAAATATACCACCTAATCTAACTTAATTTATCCCACCCTAATTTCAAATGACGAAGTAGTCCAGCCTTAACCTGCTCTTTTTCGATGCCAAGTTGGGCCAGAAACGCCATCATCTTTAATCGGCGCTGTTCTACGTTTGCCTTAGCCATCTCTCGGTATGTGACATGTGGACCAAAACGGCAAGAGTGCTAGCGAAAAGCAACAGTATCCCTGAATAGAGTGGGCGTCATACCTTGCTAGTGAAAATCCTTAATTGTTGTCCTTAATAGATTGTTCAACTATCACCCACACTCCTTCCCAGCTGGCCTTGTTATTGTCCCTCAGTTTCAGTGTTGCCGAGGTTAAATAATTACATGGCGAAACTATGATCGACTGATTTCTCTTTCAGCATTTGCCTTGGTTCCTTTCATGAACTGAAAAAACGTAGGCCACAACCCACAAACAAATAAAGTGTTGTATAAAACTATCGTGACTTTATCATAAATCTATCAGCTACCGAAATTGGTAACAGTGTCACAGAAACTGAAATTTTAGGGGTAACAATTACATCATGCAATTTTGTACTGTATTTCCCTTCACTGGTAGATCAATTTCATTTGAAAATAACATTCATCCTTTGTGCAAATCTAACTTGTGTCGGTCTTACTATAGTTGCATTTGAATCTTTTTTTTACCACAGTTAACACGTCTTGTAATGTTCAACCTTTTTATGGGTGTAATGAACAGTTCTTCACACTCCCAGGCACTGTATATATTTACAATCATCTGGCTACCACAAACAATTCATTCATAAATGAAAACCCCTGCAATGGTGCTGTATGAAGAGGTAGGGCACTGAGAAAATGTATGTAC
>JAGKTI010026545.1:0-13559 GCA_018397915.1 Birgus latro | reverse complement strand
GCACACACACACACACACACACACACACACAGTTTATTCATTAGGTCTCCGCACTAAAGTGTAAAGGCCTACTGAATTTCATTTTCTGCTTTCTTCTGAACTCTTTTTCAGTTTGGTGCCATTCCTTCATTTTTTTTTCATAAATTTGCTTCAAACTTGGCACAATTACTCCTTAGCCCAATAGCCTCAGACACTTCTCAGTTTTTAAAAAGATATTTTAGAGATTTGCCGGGGAAACGTCAAACCATTTAAATACGCAAGTTGGCTGCATGCACAGAAGCATGTCACAGTACTGTAGCTGTGTGGAGACTATCTTGCACTCCCTTAGGAATCTTGGCAGTCTTGTACTCATCTTTCCTTCTTTTTCACTCCACACACACACACACACACACACACAACACACACACACACACACACACACACACACATCCCTAATTCTAATTAAGAGTCTGAGGTTGGGGAGGAGGGAAGTTTTGTGGTTAAGTTATGAAGAAGGGGGAACAGGTAAGTCAGCTGTGGTGTAATGCTGATGACATTAAGCTGTTGGGGTTAGGAATGATGGAATAAACAAATAAAGTTGGGAATAATAGAATAAACAGGTGAAAGTAAGTGTAAGGGAATTTGTTCTAGAATATAAACTCTTTCAACTGGATAATGTCTTTTGTTTTTAATTTTCCTACTGCCTGATAATTGTAGCAAACGTAAGAGAGACGTATTGAGGACAGGTTAGTGAAGACTGTTATTATCTTACTTCCAATTACAAAAAGTCTCTCTCAAGGCAACTAAACTCTTCTGTATCAAACATGAATGAAATATAATATAATCGTACGTCATGCGTTTCGATGCACTGATCAGAAAATAATAACGTGAAAAAAGAATTAAGTCATCCACCTTTTTTTCACTCCCTCGACTTCTGTTTATACTTATATTTGCTGCTTTCATGGTGCATAAAATAATGATGAAACGAAATAACAAATTATTTTAGAGGAAGACGTGCTGGAAAGGGTATAGCTGGGTAGAAAGGCTGCTGGTTTATTAAAAGCAGTGATAAGGAAAAAGGAAATGACTGTGGAAGCAAAAGGTCGCTGAATGGCAGTACTGTGATCCCCACTCTAACATACAATAGTGAAGTTTGGACCCTGTTGGACCCTTAAAGATACGGATGTTTTGCCCGCAGTTTGTTCGACTTCAGTCCCAATCGCCGTCCACATTTGCAGGTTCATCACGATGTGAATTCATCTGGACTGGACTGAGAGACATCTGCATCTTCGCGGCAAATATTATATTCATCCTTGGTACTCTGTCCACAACCGGTTTCTGATCCAAAGCAGGATCTTCTGCATCTTAAAAGCCTGGAGAAATTTGAAATTCTTGCTCTCCGCACTGCTGGTTTCAAAGTGTTTCTGTCGCCATCTGTGGTATCGTTCAGAGGTGACCATTGTATTGGCACTCTTCTATCCATCAGTTGACATCAGCATGAAGCTGTGCATGATTTGGAACATTTAAAAAGTTAACGAATCGGAAAAGTCTTCATGACCTATCTGGGTCCCTGAACCATCAAGAATTAACACTGATCCTCAACCCTTCCATCAAGTTTAATCCAACTCATTCCAAAGCTGTTTTACTTAATTTGGTTTCAGACAGACTCACAGGTCAGTATGTAACCTTGTCTTCTGACCTTGACCTTTCACTGATTGTTACTAGAATCGAATTCTTCGTTCTTGTTTTACCCTCAAAGTTTCCACAAGGTTTGATATACATCGGGTAAGAATTGCTTAAGTAAAACTTGCCAGGTCAGAATCTGACCTGGCTCTGTGATCTTGATCTCTGACCAACTGATCTCAAAAAAGAATCGTTCAGCTTCCGAGAAGGCCCTCTACCTTTTCACCAAATTTGAAAAAATAAAAAAAAAATATATTATTCACACACACACACACACACAGACGAAAGCGCGGGTGTAATGAAATGGAAAGAATGCGGGGAGTGAATGAGTGAAAGGGTTAAGCCCAGACTCATATTCCTTCCATTGTAATTCACATCATTTTCAACATGTAATTCTTCCTCTGCCCTCTTCCTTTCTCCTTCCAACATGGCGGCAGGTGCTTTGACATGCCTGTGCTTTGTCAGTCACTCGTACACAATACACGACCCCATTGGTGGCATGACAGAATACAGTACACCTTCTGACGGCTCTAGACATTTTTATTATTAACAAAATTAGTAAAACATGATTAACCCTTGGGCGGCTCCAGACACTCTATTAGTTTTCCAACATTAACACTGCGTGATTAACCCTTTGGTGGCACTAGACACACATATAATTTTACCAACATTAACGCTGCATGATTAATCTTTTGACTGCTCGAGAAACACTATTTTACCGACATTAATAGTAGACTATTCTTTATAGACTAAGGGAATCCCAAACAGTTAAAAGGGTAAAGGCAATCTCGACTAACTCTGTTTATATCAGAATATTACTGGACGTTCGCTGCTGAAGAGGGAAGCCTTGCGTGACTGCACCGATATATCTGTGCGGCTCCACTGCCCGATTAGGCAAAACTCTCAGCTTTCTCCCTATCTCTCGAAAGGAAGATGGCAGGATGCAGGTAAAAGGTAGTTTCATCGAGAAATTTTCTGGGTTTTCGTCCAGATGAGTCTGAGCTGCAGCAACAAGAACAATTTTGCTATCACTACTGGCCGATTCCGTTTATATGAGAGAAGTCTTAGAACTCCGAGGGTTAAAAGACAGATGTAGTTTGAGATAAGACACCAAGTATGAGAGAAAATTCACAATATGACACTGAAAAATGGGTGAGATATTTGAACAGAAGGCTAAATGGGTCAAATGTAAAAGATAAAAAGGAAGAACTATGAGTGAAGAGGGTGGGTGAACAGGACAAGGTGTTGGAGGGGAGTCAAGGTAAGGGTGAGGTGGGTGAGCACAGGGTGGAGGAGATGGGGAGGGAGAGAGGTAGATGGGAGGGAAGGAAGAAGGGAATGAATATTGGGGATCAGGATTGGAGGATGGGGAGGGGATGGGAGAAAGGAGAGGGAGGTAATGGAAGGCAGGGAGAGCGTGGAAGGCTTAAGGAGGGGAGAGGAAGGGAAATCATACTGGAGGAAAGGAGTGAGAAGGTGGTGGAGGTATGAGGGGGTATGAAGATGGTGGATGTGGAATGGAGGCGGTGAAGATGAGAAGGAGGGAGAAAGGAGGAAAGGGAAGGGATAGTAGAGACGAAGGGGAGAGGTGGAAAGAGAAACAGAGGGGGAGAGGGGCCGGAGAAATGGAGGGAAGTGAATAGTACCGGCGGCAGTGGTAGGAGAAGGAAGCGGGAGGGGGAGAGAGACTGGAGAAGAGGAGGGGACAGAAAAGGCAGGGGAGAGAGAGAGGGAGGGATGGGGGGGAGCGAAGGTGAGGGCAAGACTAGTGCTATGGGTATATAAGAGGGAGCCACCAGGTTATCCACAGCACACACTTGAGTCACTCCAATGTTGCTCATACATCTGACTCTTTTGGCTCCTTTGGCCACGGTTTGTAACTCACACATATTTCTTTACTGTCTCGTTGCGATGATGTCATATATTCTCATCTTACAACCACTTGGCACTAGTTGTACTTAGCTTTAGTGAAAGAAATGTGAGTGAAAGAGTGCAGTCTACATCTTCAGTAACCCCTTCTCACTCGTGAATTTTGCCCCTCCTGCATCTTCAAGCCTCATCTTTTCTGCACGTCACTATTGGAACATACTGTATTTACCGCCCTGCAGTATTTGTTTTACTTCCATGTATATTATAGTCTTGTTTCTGACTGTTTATCTCTGTGCTAACTCCACTTTCACTCCCCGAAGCACCTTTCCCCTCACTTCGCCTTCCATATCTCCGTCTGTGTACAGAACTGAGCTCACATGTCTGAATGCCTTCACAGTCTGCACTTTTGTACCACTGGCATTTACATCATTCGTCTTTGTGCCTGTTTAAAACCTATTATATTCAGAATCGTTCCCCTCCCAAGTGCTGCCACTCTCACCTTTCTTGCTACTTTATTCATACTGAACGATCCTGGAGACATGATGTACTCCTTTCAATCTTAACTTCGATCCCAGCCTTTCCTTCAACGCACCATCCATCCTCACGAGCTGCTTTTCCCAATCAGTCTCTGAATGAATGCTCATATCCCCTCTACCCCATAAAGCTCTAAACTTCGTATAACTCAGCTTGTCTCAAATTTTCGTCCTTTTGCACNTATAAAATGTCAGGGTGCGTTTGACCAGGTAGTGCGTTGCGGAATGATGACTGATAAATGTATTGTATAAGAAGTGGTGCGTGTTTTGTGTTACTAAAATACAATCTTGGATGACGTGTTTTCTCCAGGCTGTGTGTGGAGATGTTACGTGTATTACCAACACAATGTCAGTCGTGTTTGGTTTCCCAGGTGGTGTGTGGCGGTGTGGTGGGCCAGGTGGGGCGACAGGTGAGTGGGTCAGGTGAAAACGAGCAGCTGCTACAATGCCAAGACACACTCATTCTAGACTTCTACTCCCAGCAAACTCCACAGGTCCAGTGCTCATCACCCTGCCACAGCAAGATCGACGTAAGCTTCTTATATTCACCTTGTAATACCTTAATTCACTGTCGTCTTTACTCAAACTTTCAAGGTCAAGATAACTCTAGCACTCTGCATGAACTCACGCCAAACGATTTTATTAGATAGTGTGTGCATGCGAACCTGAGAGTGTCAATACTGGTACCATTAACACCGAGGATACGAATTACATACTTCGTATTTTGTTTTGATTAACATCAGCCGTTTGTAATATGCTCAAGAGACACCTACCCACCGTTATCTTTTCTTTGTTTGTGACTAAAGTTTTGAGTGAGAATGAAAACAAATATTTTTAGCCCATATTTTATTATTTAGCCAATACACACTCACCACAACCAAAGGATTAAGTAGCATCAATTTGAATGTCGTGTTACTCTGTGTATTCAGCAGGTAGATTTCGTAAAATATTTATCAGCAGGGTAAGGTTCGCTGACACGTGTAACTGTCTGACACGATATGGGGACAATGATGATTATAATACTGGTGGAGGTGATGATGATGATGATGATGATATGGTGATGATGATGATGATGATGATGATTACAAGTACTGTGATGATGATGATGACGATGATGATATTCATTATCATCATCATTGTGATCATGATGATGATGGAATTATGGATTACTGTGATGGTGATGATGATGATGATGCTGGTGATGATAGTTATGATGATGGATAGCATAATGATGATGAAAACAAAGATAAGGATAAGGATGGTAATGGCAATGGTAAAGGTGGTAAGGATTTTTTTTTTTTTTACGATAATGCATACTGACCGATTTGTAATTCTTCGCGACAGACGTGGGCAGTTGGACCAACGTACCGACGGGAGGCTCGGTTGGCTGAATATGGTCTGATGGTGAAGATGGACTACGATATGGATGGACGACTTTACTGCTCACTTGTTGAGGATCAGCCAGGTGAGAGAGAGAGAGAGAGAGAGAGAGAGAGAGAAATAAAAGTAAATAGGGAAGAACACTGAACCCTGTCGTGCATCCATTATAACCACTAAAGTATGTTCCGTACACCAGTTATCGCCATACATTACCCCACTGTTGCTTAGATCAATTTCCTTCTCGCTGGCCTAAGAAAAAAGTTGTAGTGTCTGTTCCTTAGTGATGTGTTTTCCATATGACAATGTTAATGTCGACACAGTTTACATCAATAGCTTATTCATGACTACCCGTTCATCAGGAGGACATCATCGTATAGCTATTCCAACTGCTGCCATACATTGTAGAATTTTTTGCAAGTGATGGATGTTATACAGTTCCTCGTCTGGATTTAGCAAGAAAATTATGCGTGAGGCCATCGTACTGAGGTGGTTCAAGCATACCCTACTGGTAAAATACATCGCCAAGGACTTATTATTTGTTTAACCCTAGTACTTCCAGACGACATTACTGAAAAGGTTAATAATGGTTAAATTCCCAAGGCTGAATAAAGGCGTCTGAAAATACCTAGAAAAAGAAAGATGTCAGTTTTACTACCCACTTCAGTCATATACGTCTTTCCCAAATTTATTCTTGCTATCTCCATATGATTTTATTAAGCATAGGACAGTCTTTTGATACTGATGGCGTCATTAAAGAGTGTATCTAACCCTTCCAGAGAAAAAGGAGGTTTCCTAAGGTGAATGAAGGTATCGAAAAGTAACGAGAAGGAATAAAGTTGCGAAATCTATGCGTACACCGGCAAAAAAGCTGGAAGCCTTAATCTAAATTCAGTACTACGGCTCGGATTCTAATGGCAGATTATTGCACAGGGAAAACAAATACATGCTATGTCCCTCGTGTAGTCAGTCATTAGGCACAAACCTGAACTATATCTTATTTTTATTCACACAGATATCAAACGGCTTCAGGCAGAACTTTCAGCCGAAGCGTGTGGTACATCAACCCAAACACCAGGTGGCTCTGAAGCAACACCAAGTGGCTCTGATGCAACACCAAGTGGCTCTGAAGCAACACCAAGTGCATCTGAAGGAACACCAAGTGGATATACACCAAGTGGATCTGAAGCAACGCCAAGTGGATCTGAAGCAACACCAAGTGGATATACACCAAGCGGGTCTGAAGCAACACCAAGTGGATCTGAAGCAACACCAAGTGGATATACACCAAGTGGATCTGAAGGAACACCAAGTGGATCTGAAGGAACACCAAGTGGGTCTGAAGCAACACAAAGTGGGTCCGAAGCAACACCAAGTGGATATACACCAAGTGGATCTGAAGGAACACCAAGTGGGTCTGAAGCAACACCAAGTGGATCTGAAGCAACACCAAGTGGATCTGAAGCAACACCAAGTGGATATACACCAAATGGATCTGAAGCAACACCAAGTGGGTCTGAAGCAACACCTAGTGGGTCTGAAGCAACACCAAGTGGATCTGAAGGAACACCAAGTGGATCTGAAGGAACACCAAGTGGATCTGAAGGAACACCAAGTGGACCTGAAGGAACACCAAGTGGATCTGAAGCAACACCAAGTGGATCTGAAGGAACACCAAGTGGACCTGAAGCAACACCAAGTGGATCTGAAGGAACACCAAGTGGATCTGAAGGAACACCAGGTGTATCTGAAGGAACATCAAGTGGATATACACAAAGTGGATCTGAAGCAACACCAAGTGGACCTGAAGGAACACCAAGTGGATCTGAAGGAACACCAAGTGGATCTGAAGGAACATCAAGTGGATATACACAAAGTGGATCTGAAGCAACACCAAGTGGATATACACCAAGTGGATCTGAAGGAACACCAAGTGGGTCTGAAGCAACACCAAGTGGGTCTGAAGCAACTCCAAGTGGATCTGAAGCAACACCAAGTGGACCTGAAGGAACACCAAGTGGACCTGAAGGAACACCAAGTGGACCTGAAGGAACACCAAGTGGGTCTGAAGCAACACCAAGTGGGTCTGAAGGAACACCAAGTGGGTCTGAAGCGACACCAAGTGGGTCTGAAGCGACACCAAGTGGGTCTGAAGCAACACCAAGTGGGTCTGAAGCAAGTGAAGCAACTAAAGCTTCGACCGAACCTTTGGACTGTGGCAAGAACCTTGACACAACTGTGGTAACAGCTAAGCCACAGAACGTCCAAACTCAACTCCCTGGCAAAGCATCAACAAAGCCACCATCAGCACTAGTCACTACCATGAGACCATTGCCAACCAAAGTTAAAACTACCACAACAACCCCTACCACAACAACAACAACCACTCCAACCACCACAACTACTCTTCCTACAACCACCATCTCGTACGTGTGTCCAAGTGGGTGGGATCTGTACGACCTGTCCTGCTATCGCTTTACCTCCGAGTCAGGGTCGTGGACCAAGGGACGTGACTATTGTAAAGACCTTGGAGGTTCTTACATTACCATCAGCAACACGGAGGAATTCAATTTCGTTAAGAGTGAGTACTTGATATTCCGAGGTACTGATTCATGTTCTCAGTACTTTGTACTCTGATTTAGTCGTTCAATGGTTGAGTTAATGATACACAATATGAGCTAGTTGTCCTTATACTGAGACAGTGGTCGTTGTTGATGATTCATATTCTGAGTCAGTGGTCCATGTTCCTAGTTAATTATTCATATCGTTGCTTAGAAGTGTGATTATGGTTGTGTTTCGATTCTCGTGGTAATGTGCCGCAAACTGAGTTAGTGCCTCATGCACTGAATTAGTACTTCATATCTTGAGTTAATTCATTGTATCCTGTGGCAGAGATCTGCATCCTGAGTAAGAGTTTTGTGTCATGAGTAAACGTTTCGTATCCTCTGTTAGCGCTTCGTATCCTATACCAGTGCCTCATATTCAAATTTAGTGCATCATATTCTAAATCAGCATAGTTTTTTGTGTGACTTTTTTTTCATATTTTGGATCAGTGATTCAGTTTAGTTCTTTTTTTTCGTAAATTACTGTTTCGTGTTTTGTACTATCAGTTTGTAATTTGTGTTCGTATTACATATCCTTGCATCCCCTGATGTAGGAGTTGTGGCAGTTTACAGACCTTCCTTGCTTGATAGTGTAATAAAGTAACCTACGAAGTGTTAGCTACAATGAAATGTAGTGGTTCAAGCAAAGCAGGCTGTAGGATTCATTCTTTATCCATGTTAACATGTTGTAGATTTTGTTATCTATTGCAGTTTATATCCCTTACTGTAGGCAAACGACAGAAAAGAAGACAACGGTTCATATAACTTCCAGACTAATTGCATTTTTCATGTCCACCACCATATTCTAGCGTTAAATATATACAACAGTTAAGCCGTCAGGCAGGGGGGACTGCACTTTACGTTGCTTAAAATGAACAGTTTATAATGGTCCATTGTCATGATGATCCATAAAGGACTTCATGAAAAAGAAAAAAAAATAGAAGGTGCGAGAATTAGTGCTGGTTATTTTGATGATGACTGTGATGATAACAATGACCAACAACGAAAACGAAGAAAATATCGATGATGAATGTTATAATGGTTTTCCTTCCCTTCACAGGTCAGTTGCGTGACAGTACTTGGATCGGCCTCAACGATAGAGATAAGGAAGGAAAATTCATCTGGGATTCTAACAAGTCGGCATTGAAGTTCAATAAGTATGTAACAATTAATTTCCTTAATTTTCTTCTTCTTCTTTATCCTTTCAGGTTCCTGTGTTTCGGTCTTGGCCGAATTTGATTTTATGCAAACTCAGGCTTAACTTTTAGCTTCCCAACCCCCTCTTTTAGGAACATAGTCCTATATTAGAAAGGAAAAGTTCGATTATGACGATGACGGATCCTTATTGTAGTTATATGTAAAGCATTTAAAAGCTTACCTTAAAAAAAACTAATGAGAGAACAGGCAAACTGTTTGTTGCTGTATCCTTGGAGAAAGGACTATATTCAAAATACAAAGTTCTGGTTAAAAATATTAGTTAACCAACAAACTCACTAAAAATAACACAGATAATCCGACAACGCTTGGCAACACCGTAACTCCAATGCTCACTAAAGTTGTTTGATGCAGCCACTACGCATGTACCCATGTATCCATCCATCCATTCGCTCATTTGTATCTGTCTACCATCCACTATTCTACCAGTTTATATTACGACCGCAAAATTCATCTATTTATTTATGAATCTTTTCGTGTATTCATTTCACATAATCTGGCACATTTACTCATCCGTCTGTGTACAGTACCTTCTTATCTGTCCATCCAACTCTGATAATTAACGAAGGCTGAAGTGATGACGGCACGTTGCCATGACAACGGTCTGTTGATTTTAAATAAACATCCGACTTCGTTGTTTAGAATGTCCTCCCGTATTTCTTTCTTCTCTAAGGAAGAAAAATAATGAAAGGATGTGAAAACCACTATAAATGTGATATGCATTGGCCGTTTCCATAATCTAATGCAGTATTATTGTGTAAAATGAAAGATAACATAAAAGAGTAAGTCTACGTAACTACGATGTTTGGAATTGTTTCAGGGTTGGCTAAAAACTTTTTCATAACACCTTTTCCCCTTTTTCTAGAGTAATCGTTAATTTTTCTTTCCCGGTAGAAATGAAGTTTATCCACCCTTCTATTGGTTTTTTCTCAAGACTGAAAATGAAGTAAGTGGATATTTTGCATCACCTAATGGAAAGTACTGTACATTTGTTCTTGAATCACCTAATCAGCACAGTAGAACCCAACACATACTTGGAAAGTTAGAGTTCAGCAAGTACTCTGACAGTCTAGAAATCACTGTGGTACTTACCAATCAATTACCCTTTAAGGTTTCTTTTTCTTCCGGAGTCCAGTATCTTTATTGTTTCTCACTATACTATACACCATAATTGTTCAGCAGCAAATTTAAGGCTCAGTGACCTTTATTTCAGGTCTGAGAGGTCACACTGGGTTTTGTTAACAGGTTAGGCTGTATTTAGAAGAGTTATATTAAAATTTGAGTAGGTTTAGGTGAGGTCTAGTGACAATTTATATTGGTCAGTCAGAATTTGACTTGATTAGATTAGGTCTAGAAGCAGTCCAAGTTACTCAGGTTAAAATATATGACTTTGTTATATTAGGTTCAGGAGTAGCCCATGATACTCAGATAAAAATTTGGTTTGACTGAAGCCTAGTGCAAGGCAGTCTATTTTAATCAGGTCAAAATTTGGTTTGGTTTTAGCCAGTGATAGTACAGGATAATCGGATCAGGATTTCGTTTGGTTTGGTTAGATCTAGTGGTAATTAGCACTAGACGAATGATCAAATTAGTCAAGATTATCATTGCTGAGGTACTTTACTTTTGAAGTCCTGAAACTTTCTTTCAGGCAATTTTATCGCGAGTTCCGCTTAATATTTGAAAAGGTGAAATACTCTTAAGCTCTTTAGACATGCATTTGTCCTTACAATATTATGTTTTCTGCATTTTGAATATTACTTACCATATATATATCGCTGACAGCGACAGTAAACTTTCATTTATAGACAAGTGATGGAGCATTGTCAGGGATTCCTTCACTACTCTGTATTAAATAAAAATACCCTTATCAGCAGAAAAATACTCACCAACAAAGAAATATGACAGTCCTTATCATTTCACCTTTAGTGGATGTTAGGTACACAAGACTAACATAGCTGAACACAGATTTTAGTGCAAATAACAAAACTTGGAATGCATTCGTATCCAAAATATATCCTGAATATGTTGTCTCTTGATCAGACACTTAGGATGGAACAGCAGTTTCAATACATGTGCAGTCTAAAACCATTCTGCAATTTCCAACGAACACAAAATTCTGATGTGCTTAGTTTTCCTCTTGTAGAAATTACCTTCATATTCTTCATACAGCATCTTTTAAAGGACATGTAGAATATTGACATTTCTCATATTTACTGTACTACAGTGAAAGCACTTTGCCAAGTGAAGATTGGTTTAATTTTAGTGGATTTTCATTAGCATTACAAAAATCAGTCCCCTAAAGTGACTGAATCAACTTATAGCCTGTGAAGTAGTTTGCTGTAATCATTAAAAAAAAATCCAATTCCTTACATGCAGTACTGTATACCTGGACTAGTCAAAGTACTTTAGGAGTAGGGCCGGATTATAAAACTCAGATTCATAGAAGGGCCATACATTTACTTTAGCTCCGTTTTCTCCTCTATCTAAACTCTTATACTGTACATAGAACGAAACGAAAAATTCATATATAATTTATTTTTACATTTTCCGCTAAGCACATGCATAAAAAGAAAAATGCAAAGTTTTCTTTTTCATGTTTTTTTTTATTTGTCTGCGTTCTTCCGAGTCTGTCAAACGGCCAATGAAAAACGACTCAAGTAATGGATATGGCCGCGCGCCGCCAGTTGAATAGCCCTGCTGTAGTTGTACACTATCATGGCATGCATGAACTTGACAGCATACTGCTCTCCTTCATATTTCATTCCAGTAGTGTAGAACTTAAGTTCCCTTATAACATTCTGTAACTGCCAGAGAGATAATATTATCTGATTCAGAGTTGGTAAGTTGGACATTGCTAGGACCGAGTTTAGGCTTCCTAGATTGCATTCTATCTTATCCTCTACAAGTTTTCCTGTTTTTTCTTCCTTTCATCATGGAAATTTCGCCAGCATTTCTTTGAAAGAATGGGTGTTTACTTTCTTATAGCTAAAATGACAGCTACATATTGTTGACGATGAAGTATGAGATTTGTAGCTCTGCTTGCTGCCTTATCTTTTCCTGCATTTATTTCCTTTTCACCTCCTTCTTACTGGTTATGAGAGCCTATAACAGATCTGTGATTAATTCTTAAATGTGCATTAACTACTTTTGCTTTGCCTTAATAAGACAAATTACATTGTCTGCTCTTTTGTTTTTGGAACCAGCACATGGTTGCCATGGTTACGTGATGTCACGCTTCGACTCGACTGTTCCTACAGCTGTTTTTTTCCACCATTATTTAGCCATTTTCATACTAACCAAAAGATTTTTGTTTTCAAAGCTAGGGTTAATTGGGAAAAAATATATATAGTCCAGCACGTTATTTACCTTCAAAATTACGATTGAGAAGGATAACCTGGCGACGCCTGCTAACTGCCCTTTCATGTGAGACTTGCCAGACACTGATTACCGGCCTAAACAGCTTCAGAAAAACGGATGTAAAGGGAGCCCAAAAAAGGACTTTAAGCTAGGGTGGCTCTAAGAGTCACTTCTGTCACGAGGGACAGACGTGAGACGGATTCCAGCGGTGTGACAACATCGGTTGGCATGTGACGCTGGGCGCTGACCTGCTTGACATTAGAACTAAGTGGTCTCTCAGTAGCTTAGAGAGAGAGGTTTTCCTAGGCGGAACTGTTACAAATGTGATGATGATGCTGTTGATTATAATTATAATAATTCTTTACTGCAGGTTCAGCAAAGGTGAGCCTAATGGGTGGTGGATGGACGACGAGGACTGTGTCGAGATGAGGAGGGAACACAACTACAGCTGGAATGATGAGGGTTGCGGCTCAAGTAAGAGGTAAGTTGATAAAATCTTAAGAGTGGTTTGCAGGGATAATATCAGCGCTTCCGGGGCCTGTGTTCATACTCAGCTGAAGAAAAAGGTGCGGTGATGACGGAAAGATATTTACTCAGATTCCCATACTCATTCTCAACGAAAGAATATCGTGTGCAGTCCTTAGAAGAATAATACAGAATTATCTTGCCCATGAGAAAGTGAATTGAGACAATGTTTAACTCTCTGGTTCTTATGAGTATATACCACTTTCTGATTAATACAGTCGTCTGACATCAGTTAGAGTAGAATACTGGTGGTCCCGTGTATGACTGGATTGACTGAGCAGTGGGCATCATTGGCAGTGATGGCATAAAAACGCCTGTGGAAGACAATGAACATCTTCACTAGGAGGTCTTTCCTGAGCTGAATACAATCGTTTGGAGAGAGAGAGAGAGAGAGAGAGAGAGAGAGAGAGAGAGAGAG
>JAGKTI010026544.1:0-13559 GCA_018397915.1 Birgus latro | reverse complement strand
AATGTATATATCTCGATGTCCATTATCCAAATAGTTCATTATCAGGACGCCATGATCTGGCTGTTCATAACCGTTATTCGTACAATTTTCCATTTTATCCAGACAAAATGCTTGTCTGCATAGAAATTATGACCTCATGAATATTTTCACCCAGCCAGGCTGGTTTTTTCACATCACTGCACAGTATGGCCCTGCAGTAGTGATTGCTAGTCTGTAGTTGATGGTTCTGCTTGACTATGGCAATTGCTTGTCTGTGGTTTATAGGTCTGCTTGACCAAATAGTGTAAAACACCAGGAATAGGTGTTGTATGATGTACTGTAGTGGTCCTTTATGACTTTCAAAGTTAGGGTATGTATGTAAAGGGGGCTAGGGGAGACGTCCATTATCCAGACAGATCCACTATCCGGATATCCCTTTGGCGTTATTGTGTCGGAGAATTGAGGGATTACTATATACGTATATAGATAGGTAGATATGCACATACAGTATGTATAAGAAAAAATCAGCTTAAATCTATTCCATAGAAAGTCTACCTGTCTATCTATTGCCAGACACCTTAATCCCGTAAGAGGTGGCCACAAACAAATCGCCTCCATGTCCCTCTGTCCCCTGCCATTTCACTCCCTTTCTCCTAGCTCACACTCCCCTCTCTCATATACCTCTCCACTCCATCACTTCATCTCATCCTTGGCCTCTCCCTCCCTCTCCACCCCTCCATTTCACTCACATACACTCTCCTCATCAGTCTCTCACTCTCCATCCTCTCCACATAGCCAAATCACCTTAATGTGTTTCTCCTAACACTTCCTATCACATCCACATCCACACCACAACATTCCTTCACTTCATTATTTGTCAGTCTGTCTCTCCATGTGACTCCACATGCTCCTCTCAAATAACTCATTCCCAGTGCTCTCACTCTTGACTTCTGTCCCTCCAACAAGGTCCAAACTTCACTTCCATATGTTAGAGTTGGTATCACAATACTGTCATGTAGTAGGTTTTTCACTTCCATGCTCACTTCCCTGTTTCTCTGTTTCTCATCACTGCTTTCAAGGAACCAGCAACCTTTCTTCCCTGCTGCACCCTTTTAAGCACCTCACCTTCTAAACTTCCATCCTTACTCATGACACTACCCAAGTACTTAAATGGACTCACATTCTGCATATCCTCCCCATCCAACCTCACTGTACATTCACTGACTTCACTTCTCTTGAAGAAAGTCTTCCACCAGTAGTCAGATCTGGCACTAGTAGATTCTTCAGGAATTCTTTATTTCTCCCTGGTAAACACCACCCGATGCAGAAACTTGCTCACACAGTTTGAACTTAGGCATTGGGATGATGATTATATATATACTATATACTATATATATATAAAGTTGCACTTTTGCTCACATATTATGAGTGTTATTTGGATTGCTACATTATTCTGAATTGATTTCAAATGGTACTCATTTTTTTTTCCCCCCCCATAGGTGAACAGCAATGGTTTCATCTCATTTTTGACTGAGATCCCAAGCTTCTTCAATGTGCAGTTTCCCCTTTCCTACCCCATCATAGCTCCCTTCTATTCAGATGTGGATGTCAGAGAGGCTGGAGCTATCTGGTACAGGTGAGTCCTATACATACCTGCATAACCAAGAAAACTTGTTGTCTAATGCATTCAATATCATGACATGGTAGTAGATGAGGACACCCATCATCCCTTCACATGATGTACTGCCTACTTCTTCCCTCACCTTTATCATTCTTTTTCTGTGTCTCCCCTCTTCTCTTCCTACTTTCTGTTTTCATTCCTATCACTTCTTATTACCCTTCTTTCAACTTGAGGGGACTCTGAGTGACATGCTCAGTTGTTTCCTCTGACCCAGAACACCATTAACAAAGATGTGTAGTAAATATATAACCAACATACTGTAATGAGGTGATGTGGAGCCTACAGTGGTGCCCCTGTAAACTGGATGGAGAAACACAACTGCAGCATCCATCTAGGAACAAAAGCTCCACACACTTCCCCTTGTGTCCCTGTGGCAAGGCACCATCTGCTACAGTTTAGTACACGGGATGGCCCTGCTGGGAGGATTGCCTGCCAGTGGCGGACAAGCCTGCTTGACCAGACAGACCAGGGTTACTCAACAATCATGACATCTTTTTTTCATAATTAATCCTGCTACCTTATTCATCTTAGATGTGACTTCTCATAGTGAATCATAAATCATAGCCAGTAACTCTTCACTCTGATAAGATACCTGAAATAGGAGTGTTCGTGTGGAATGAAAAATCTGCCAAAAACCAACAGAAACTATGTCTCGTATTCATTTCAGCGGGCTAAGGGGGTCTGAGTTAAACTTCAGTGTTATTTTTCTGATTGTTAATTACAATATTGGTTAAGCAAATAGCTTTTAAAAACGTATATCGTTCTTACTTATGCTATTTTACCCAAAATATCGCCAAAAAATATATGTACAGGTATTTATATATTTTTCCCGCAAGGCTTCCATATGGCCTAACATTTTTAGATTCCAGTAAATAATAAAGTATGGATAGACCATATATGCCATTTTTTATACAAGTCAGACTATCTACAAGTGTCAGTATTTATACGGCTTTTTTACTTCTTACAGTCCAAAAACTGTCTTATTGACAGATATTGTCATAACCTTCTTGGGGAAGAATATGTAAATACAGCATACTATTTTTTTTGCCGATATTTTGGGTGAAGTAGCATAAGTAAGAGTGATGTACATTTTTAAAAGCTATTTGCTTAACCAATATCGTAAATATCAATCAGGAAAATAACACTGAAGTTTAAGTAAGACCCCCTTAGCCCGCTGACACGAATAAGAGACATAGTTTCTGGTGGTGTCTGGTAGATTTTCCATTCCGCGCAAATGCTCCTATTGTGCTCATGCTGCAATCAGATGAGTTTAGTTGACTAAGGGGAGACCTTTTGTAGGGAGGGAGTTAATAAACTGCCATAAAATGAAACATAAGTGTATGGCAGTCGCTTGTTCTACTTTGACTAATTTCCATGAGTAGATGAGATGAGCATCTGTAATAGCTGCAGCTATCCCAACCATATATTCCACCCCAGCCCATCCAAAAAGGTGTCCTTTGTTCGAACAACCCAAATGAACACCACATGCACCCTCAACATGCCACAGATGCTCACCAGACATGCCACCAGTGCCTCCACACATCCTGTATTAGGCCTGGACTCCTGTGGGGGTGGCAGAAATGTTTAAAAGTGTGATGCTTCTAAAACTTTTTTTGCAACTTGTCAGACCCACAGGTCATAGAGTGACAAAGTTAGGTACACACTGGATTTGCCACCCCTGTGGATGCGACAGAAAAGTGTAGCCTACCCTTTTCAGTGATGACACCCTCACATCATATATTCTGTCACAACCCCCAGTCAGTTTTTTGCTAGAACCACTTCTCAAGAATACTGTGTCTTAATAGATGATGATGATGATGATGACAGTAGTAATAAATATAATTCATTCATTCATTCGTCATCTAATCCTGTGTTGCCCGATGAAGAACATACTCACAGGAGCAAGTTGGTCCTGATATTTAAGCTGAGAGTGACCAGCGTTACTTATCCCTGAGTGGCATTACTTGAGTAATAAACCCCAGCCATCCCTTGGATATAAACCTACCTAGGCTCAATCTGATTGGAGTGCCTTAATTGCCCACTAAACCACCAGGCACTATAATTTGGTAATATGGTTACCACCCAGCATAGTAAATGGTTTCCTGGTGTACAGGAAACCATTTGCCATGTCACTCAGTGTAGAGTCACCTGTAGACAGAAGGAAGAGGAAAGAATGAAGGTAAGAAAGACAGAAGAGGAAGGAAGGAAAGACAGACAGAAGTGAGGAAAGGGCAGTCACCTGAGAGCATCACTACATCGAGTGAGTGAATGGTGACCGCCCCCACCTAATACAATTATAATAATAATCTTAATGCAGTAATCTTCCCATTATCCGACGTAATAGAGCCAAAGGCATGTCCGGAAAGTGGTCTTGTCCGGATATTTGCCCTGAAGCTTCCACACCGGTCATTCCTGACCCTAACCTAACCCAAATCAGCAAACTACCTACCTGCCTCCCTACGGACATGCATAGTACTTATTTAAGACCCCATTCACATACATAATGGACACAAAGCATGAATTAATTGACATTTAACCAAAAAATGATGATTTTGTTGTGAGTAAGCCATAGGTGTTCACCACTTGGCAGCATAGTGTAAGTATCGAACTTGGCAGTCTCTATGAAAATCACCCATTTCACAGCTTAGGCACTAAAATAATGGACACAAAGCATGAATTAACTGAATTTTAGCCAAAAAATGATGATTTTGAGGTGAGTAAGGCAGAGGTGTTCACCACTTGGCAGCATAGTGTAAGTAAGTATTGGATATGGCAATCACTATGAAAATCACCCTTTCTCACATCATATGCACTAAAATAATGGACACAAGGCATGAATTAATTTAATATTAACTAAAAAATGATGATTTTGAGGTGAGTAAGGCAGAGGTGTTCACCACTTGGCAGTGTAGTGTAAGTATCGGACATGGCAATCACTAAGAAAATCACCCTTTCTCACATCTTGTGCACTAAAATATGGGATACAAAGCATCAGATAAATAAATTGTTACCAGAAAAATGATGATTAAGAGGTGAGTATGGCAAAGGTGTTCACCATTCTGCAGCATGCTGAAAGTAAGTATCGGACATGGAAATCACTGAAAATCACCTTTTTCACAGCTTTTGCACTTTAGTACTATTGGTCACAATGCATGAAAAAATAAATTGATAACAGGAAGTTATTATTTAGATTTAGGGAAAATTTTAACCACTTTACAGCATGCTGAAAAAAGGTTAGACATGGAAAATCATTATGAAAATCACCTTTCTCACAGTCTATGCATGAAATTAATGAAATGGGAAGAACAAAACAAGGATTTTTGCAGAAGTTTTGGTACTTACAACAAGGCTGTGGCTGTCCTGAGGAATAACCCACTCCGTCCTCCCAGACTCTGACAGTATTGAAGGTGCACCTGAGGCACCTGCAGGAATTCACCAATGCAGTTCACTAAATCCTTGGCACTTGTGCTGCACTTCACACTGACCGGCACTTTTCACCACGTTTTTCTTCACATCATTGTTAATTCCGGTGTGGTCCAGTGGCGAGTCCTTGATGCTTAATCACTGTCAGAGTCTGAGAGGAGCTGCTGAAGGCGGCCTAGGGGCTCGTCGGAGGGACGTGGTGATGGGCTGCCCACTGCAGAGGACTCAGAAGATAGCCACAAACTCACATCCACTTGTGACTCCGCTGTGGCTGATATGCTGGGCTGTGGCTCGGAGCTTGAAGTCCTGTCTTGGGGAGGCATTGGTGTGGAGTGAGGGCTGAGCATGGCAGGGGTGATGGGCCTGAAAAAACTCAATGGTTGATTGACGCAAGCAACAACGATTTTGACGATTAATGATGCGCTGCCTGAAAGCTCGCACTTCCTTCACGAGTCCCAAGGGCCCCATCTCCCTGTCGCAGTCCGGGTGTTCTAGGTAGTCCACGATGAACTCCATGTGTTCCCGGAGTGCGCTCAGCTTGGGGATGGCTGGAGTAGTGACATGCTGAGAGGAGTCTACATCATCACCCCTGTCCTCGTCAGAATCTTCTAGCTGGGTACTGGGACCTGCAACCGAAGATGCGATCTTGATATCAGACATGATCTGATACCCAGGATTGCCCTCGTCGTCATCCAACCACTCACGCACTTAGTCCACATCCACATTGTCTCCACCCGCACGAAGACGTGCATGGAAGTCATCCACCTCAAAACCTAGAAAGTCATGCACCACATCAGTTCCATGAAGCAGACGAGACCAACCACTTTCCAGAGTCTTGATGGAGCCTTCCTTCCATGCACTGGCCCAGTTATAGATGGCAGACTTGATGTTGTAGCGGCGAAGGTTTACCACAGTCCGCTGGCCTCACGTGTCTCGTCCTTCCCTGCGCTCATCCTCATCCTCAAAGACAACCACCACCTCATCCAAAACCTCCATCGGTACAGCCTCTTCGTTGCCACAATCACTCCCTGGTCCATTGGTTGGATGAGAGCAGTGGAATTAGGTGGCAAAAACAAGCACCTAATGCGGCCATTCTCAGCCACCAACTTCTTGTCAGACAATGCGCAGGTGCATTGTCCAGAATCAGGAGGACCTTTACCTGGTCGTGTGGGATTTTCAGTGCCTCTGTCTGATAATGGAAAAGCTCCTTGATGAAGTGTTGGTGAAACCAGTCTCTGAAGATCTTGGTTGTGAACCAAGCCTTCACAGATTGATACCACACTACAGGAAGGACATCCATTAACCCACGAAGGCACTGAGGCTGCTTTGCACGTCCAACAATAACAGGCTTGAGCCGGTGCATGCCGTTAGCAATGGCGCAACACAAAGCAGACATCTGTTGCTTGGAGAGCTTGCGGCCAAGTATACGCTTTTCTGTCTCCTCAGCGAGAGTGTTCGTGGGCACCGAGTGATAGAATATGCCAGTTTCGTCAGCATTATAGACTTGACCAAGAGTGAGGCCCTCCCTGTCGATCAAGCTCTTCACCTTCTCCTGAAACTCTTCCGTTCCCTCCTCGTTGGCGTCCAAAGCTTCACCATGGGCCTTACGGTTAGTAAGTCCGTGCCGTAACTTGAACGCAAAGAGCCAACCTTCGGATGCCTTGAAGTCTGCGGTGTCATGTAACCTTGCGAACTTCTCGGCAGCAGCTTTCAGCTCCATACCATTTACCAGTACACCAGCAGCACGTTGTTGTTGATACCAGATGAGTGTGGAACAGTCGATTTCTGCATACTTGGGAGTAAACATAACCTTCCTCTCCATGTTCCGCCTGGTTTTCGAAGCAAAGTCAGCCGTGTACTGGTGGAGTTTGTCTCAGGACGTCTTGATATCAAACAAAGTAGAGCGAGAGAGATTGAACCAGATGAGTGTGGAACAGTCGATTTCTGCATACTTGGGAGTAAACATAACCTTCCTCTCCATGTTCCGTCTGGTTTTCGAAGCGAAGTCAGCCGTGTACTGGTGGAGTTTGTCTCAGGACGTCTTGATATCAAACAAAGTAGAGCGAGAGAGGTTGAATTCACGTAGGGTGCATGAGGTCATCCACCCCACGTCCACCTTCTCCAATATCTTCCGTTTCTTCTCATGAGTCAGCACCACCCGTTTCCTCTTCTCAGGCGGCAGGGCCATCATCACACACACGATGAAGAGGGTGGAGAGGAGCAGCAAGCCCTGCAGGAAGTAGGGAATCACCACAAAAGTGAGCACATGAGCAGCCATGGCGAGAGCGTCTTCACAGTCCGGCGACTGGGCAGGAAGTGGGGTAGAGCGAGAGCAGGCGGGCGGCGCGAAAACACAGGTGGTCGGCGCGCGGGGGAAATTCAAAATGACATGTCGGAAAAAATCTTTTTTTGGGGGGGGGGGTTCGAACGTCTCGGCCAACGATGTCCGGACAGTGAGGTATCTGGTTATTGGTCGTCCGGATAGTAGGGTGATTAGAGTATATGCCACTTTCCAACTTTTTTTGTTGTTCTTTATTCCCTCTTCTCTCCCTCTCTCTGTAGGTACCACTTCCTCAAATTTTGATCCATAACTCTGTTAGAACAGTCTTCTCTTCCTGCATTCTCTGTTCGTGTTTTGCCTTTGCTTCCTTTACTAGCTTCTTTAGTTTAGCTCTTTCTTCCTCATTTACTTCTCTCCTTATCCAGACATACTTGAACTCCTCTTTGTCTGATGATTTCCATGTTCTGTTGATTTAATTTACCATTACCTGAGACTTAAACTTTAAGTGGGCTTGCCCCTCCATCCTCTTACTTTCGTAGCCTAAACACTTCTTCAGTCTCTTCGTAAGTTTCGTTGTTACCCTTTATAACTACTGATACTATATTTTTAGCCTTACTCAGTTCTTCTCTATCCCTTTCTGATTTTACTGTCATACGTTTTTCTCTTACTCTTGAAATTATCACATTTTTTCTTGTCTACTACATCCCTGACAAAAGATTTTGTACTTCTTAGTACCCTAACTGCTTCCTTCTCCACCTTTTCCTTGCTTTGTGTGTGTGTGTGTATGTATGTCTTTCATGTTTTTTAGGGCTGTGATGATTGCTTGCTCGCCTGTGGTTGGTGAATTTGGTTGACCATAATTATTGCTTGGCTGAGGTGTATTGGCCTGCTTGGCCAGGTAGAGTAGTGTAAAACACAAGGAATAAGTGTTGTACAAAGCACTGTAGTGGCCTTTTACAATGGCTTTCACAGTTATGGTATGTACAGATGGGGAGCATGGGAGAAAAACACTATCTGGACAGAGCCACTATCCAGTCATGCCTTTGGCTGTATTATATTGGATAATCGAGTGATAACTGTACTGCATTTCCAAAATAATACCACCTCATCATAATTACTTCCTGCTGACTGTAAAGGCTGGACTCATAGTCTGATTTATTTTACAGAAGAGGAATGTTTAATGTACTAAAGGTAAAGCTAAAACCCTTTCTCATATTAGTACCTTTCCAGTATGTATAGTGGCCAAGGTTAGGTATTTCAGTCACCCATATTCACAAAGTTACTCAGAATGACAAAACCTGACTCAAGGTCTGATTCAGCTTTGCACAAAAAGGAAGGCTTAATGTAGTCTTAAAAGTAAAACCCTATCTCATGTTAGCCCCCTTTCTCATATTATTACCTTTCCAAAATTTAGAGTGGCCAAGGTTAGGTATTTCACTCACCCAGTTCACAAAGAAAGTTTCACACTGTAAGGTACTCAGATTGACAAAACCTGACTCAAGGTTTGATTCAACATTGCACAAAAAGGAAGGCTTAATATTCAAGTTTACACATTAGCATATTGGAGACTTATCAATTGAAAAACTCCAGCCATCTGTAGGAGTTCAAACTTTGACTTGCAGGACAAGGTCATTACTGGCATGCTTTTAAATATTGCTTGTGAAGAGAAGTTAATGTCTTTTATACCAGAAAAGCCTTGAGGTGTACCAAATGCTATGGCAAGATTTTTATATTTTCGTAAAAATATACGCAACTAAATAAGAATGATTATCTGAAAAATTTCTCTGAGATGTAAGTTAATGAAGGGTGAAATATTTGTCTGAAAACTTTCCTTGAGCCATACAGTAGTGAAGGCTTATGTATGGTAATTTGACTATCAGCATATGGTTGAGCAGTGTGAAGCGTTAGCAGCACTGACATCTACAGTTTCGCAGATGATCAGATGCCAGTTGGCATGAAGACCCTTAACTTGAGTGATGTTGTCTTTACTTTCTTATGTTCTTGAGCTGTTGCTCCTTGCTTCTTTGTTCAGTGACTTTTTCCTTTCTGATATCAGTCAAACATCTAAAAGTTGTCTTGCCCAGAGTGTAATTTCTGTGCAGTCTTAAAATCATGTTGTGAGTTTCCATTGCAGTCTTGTCAGTCTTGAAGTATAATTTTATGTTTGCACATCACTCCTGAGTGCTGCAAAAATCTTGATGGTTAGTTGGTCACATAACATTGCACTTATCCTTGCTGTGATGCATTGGTGCTTGGTATATTATTGTCAGGTAATATCATCTAATATACTATAGTTCCACCTGAAACTGAAAAAAAGATTTTGATGAAACATGGCAGATGAAAGAGTGCAGCGAAGGATGACAAAAATGATACCTAGATTGAGAAATAAACCATACGAGGAACGTTTAGAAGCCTTGAATCTCTTTACCTTAACTAAACGGAGGATACGAGGAGATTTAATTCAAGTGTTCAAAATATTCAAAGGACAAGATAACATGGCTGTCAATAAATACTTCACAGTTGATCACTCGAATTATACTAGAGGCAATGGGCATAAAATAATTGGCAAACGATTCCACTCACATGAAGCTAAGCATTTCTTCTTCAATGGAGTTGTAAATAGTAATCCCTCCAATATCCGACGTAATAGAGCCAAAGGCATGTCCGGATATTGGTTTTGTCCAGATATTGGTCCTGAAACTCCAGCACTGGTTTTAAATGACCCTAACCTAACCTAACCTAAATCAGAAAGCTACCTTCCTACCTCCCTAGTGGACATGTATAGCACTTATTTAGGTCCCTTTTCACATAAATAATGCATACATAGCATGAATTTATTGAATTTTAACCAAAAAATGATGATTTAGGGGTGAGTGAGTCATAGGAGCTCGAACTTGCCAGCATAGTATAAGTAAGTATTGGACATGGAAATCATCTTTTCTCACATTTTATGCACTAAATTATTGGATACAAAGCATCAAATACAGTAAATGATGTTAATTGCTACCAGAAAAATGGTTAGGTTAGGTTAGGTTTGGTTAGGTTATGACCGGACATGAAATTCACTGCTTCAACCTTTTTCATAGCTGGTGCACTTAATAACCATGCATGAAAGAATTAAATTAAAAGCAGGAAATTATGATTAACACAATGTTAGGTTAGGTTAGGTTAGGACCGGACATGAAATTCACTGCTTCAACCTTTTTTCTAGCTGTTTTACTTAAGAACCATGCATGGAAAAATTAAATAGCAAGCAGGAAATTATGATTAACATTTAGGGTAATTTTTTAACACATGTACAGCATGATGAAAACAGGTTAGGCATGAAAATCTTTATGGTAACCATAGGTTAGGTTAGGTTAGGACTGGACATGAAATTCACTGCTTCCACCTTTTTTCTAGCTGTTTTACTTAAGAACCATGCATGGACAAATTAAATTGCAAGCAGGAAATTATGATTAACATTTAGGGTAACTTCTTAACACATTAACAGCATCATGAAAACTGGTTAGGCATGAAAATCTTTATGGTAACCATAGGTTAGGTTAGGTTAGGACCGTACATGAAATTAACTGCTTCAACCTTTTTTCTAGCTGTTTTACTTAAGAACCATCCATGGAAAAATTAAACAGCAAGCAGGAAATTATGATTAACATTTTTGGTAATTTTTTAACACACGTACAGCATGATGAAAACACGTTAGGCATGAAAATCTTTATGGTAACCATAGGTTAGGTTAGGACCGGACATGAAATTCACAGCTTCAACCTTTTTTCTAGCTCTTTTGCTTAAGAACCATGCATGGAAAAATTAAATAGCAAGCAGGAAATTATGATTAACATTTTCGGTAATTTTTTAACACATGTACAGCATGATGAAAACACGTTAGGCATGAAGTTAGGGTACTTACGAACAAAAAGCAGCCGTCCTGATGTAATAACCCACTCTATCATCTCAGACTCTGACAGGAAGACGTTCACCTGACACACCTTTCCACTTGAGAATCACCAGCACTTCTCACCAACACTTTCACCAAGGTTTTTTTTTTTATAACTGGAATAACATCACTTCACTGCACTGTACACAACAGTAAATTCCCGTGTGGTCTAGTGACGATCCATGGAGCCTTGTGAACTTCTCAGCAGCAGCTTTCAGCGCCGTTCCACGTACCAGCACACCAGCAGCACGTTGTTGTCGATACGAAATCAACGTGGAGCGGTCGATGTCTGCATACTTAGGAGTAAACATCACCTTCCTCTGCACGTTTCGTCTGGTCTTCGATGCAAAATCACCCGTGTACTGCTGTAGTTTGTCTCGGGACTTCTTGATATCAATCAAGGTGGAGCGAGGGAGGTTGAACTCATGTAAGATGCTCCCTGTTGACCAGCCGGCGTCCACCTTGTCCAGTATCTGCCTTTTCTTCTCCAGAGTCAGAACCACTCTTTTCCAATTCTCAGGAGGCGGGGCCATCATCACACACATGATGAAGAAGGTGAAGAGCAGTATCAAGCACTGTAGGAGGTAGGGTATCACCAAAAAAGCAATCACTTCGGCCACCATTTTCGGAGTTTTTCACAAGGGAGGAGGGGAGTGGGTAATGGCGACCGATAGTGGCGTCACGAGTGTAAGCAGAGGGGATCGGCGCGCGCGGGAAATTCAAACTGACGCGGTCCCAAAAATCGAAAATTAATCGATTTTTTCCGGATTTTTTTTTTTTTCATTTTGGGGGTTGGGCAGCCCAGAATGTCCGGTTAGTGAGTATGTCCGGTTATTGGACGTCCGGATATTAGAGGGATTACTGTGTATATGGAATAAATTGCCCTCCAGTGTAGTAAATTGTAGTACAGTACTAACCTTTAAAGGTTGCCTGGATAAATATTTGTCGTCTAACCCCCAGCTTACTATGTTTACTTCTGAATAAAACACTTGTAAAAAATTTTATTTTATTCTACTCTTTTAGAGCCTGGATCAGTTTACTAAATACAAATATATGCATGGTGATAATGTTTTAAGGTTCTTCCCGGAGAGCCCAACTGAGACCATGGGATCACTATATTTACGTGTATCTGTAACTTTTGAATTCTTGCAGAGTCCAACTGAGACCACGGGATTATTAGTTGTATTCAAGTGTATCTGTTTCTTTTGAATTCCCATAGAGTCCAACTGAGACCACGGGATTACTATATTCACTTTGTTATGTATACAGAGTCTCATCATCCGCAGACGCCCCGTCAACTCAATGTACCCATATATAGTGTCATGCGTTATTTATTTATTCGATTATTCATTGTACTTTACTACTTTCTCTTACAGGTTATTCATACTGGTAGCTTATAGATAATGTATTATATAATGTAGCTTTTCCTTTTCAGTCTTTCCTATGAAATTTCCATGTCAGTTTTTCCATGTTGCATGGTGGTCGTTCTCACTTTTTCTTGCCAGTTTTGGCTGGAGGGTTTGGAGGTGGGGGGAGCCTTCTTGCTTTACTGTCCTTATCCTTCAGCATGTAGAGTTAGATCTTGTAGTCATAGTCTACTCTGTAACAAACAGCCTCGAAAGGACCATAAGGTCTGTTGCTGTTTGCTTTCCTATGTACTCCTATGTACTCCTACGAAATTATCTGGAGGGGTGTTTTGGCCCAAAGTACTTGTCCCCATTAGTGTTATATTATAAGGAGAATGGAACAAGGCATTTTTGTGGAGTTTTATGCATCTCTGCAGAGAGAGAGAGAAAGGGGAGGGGTTGCACATCTACAGTTTGTTGTCTGTTACTGTACTTCATTCGACAATTTTATTTAGCAGAAAACGGTGGTAGCTGTGGTGGTGGTGGTGGTGGTGGTGATGGTAACTAGGATTTTGATGGTGGGGATGGTGGTAGCTGTGATGATGATGGTGGTCATGGTGGTGGTAGCTATGATGATGGTGCTGGTATTAGTTATGATGGTGCTGGTATTAGTTATGATGATGATGCTCATATTAACTGTGGTGATGGTAGCTGTTCAGAAATAGCTCATTTGGGCAAGTGCTCTGTGGCCGTATCAGACTACAAAGTGTAGTTCAAAAACTGCTTTCCCTCATACAAATGGTGAGTGGCCCAGTAGGGCTGTGAAGTGCTTGTTTATATAGTACTATAATCCTGGGCATGTGTCTGTGTGTGTAGTGCAGCCCAAACTGGAAGAAGTATTGGACTTGTTAC
>JAGKTI010026543.1:1231-13559 GCA_018397915.1 Birgus latro | reverse complement strand
CTCTCCATCTGTTTACTTTTTCTCCCTTCTCCACTAGTAATCTACCATTTTTATCTTTCACACCCCCACTGACTTCGTTGGCACCCTGTCTAGCTCTCTTTACCTCCTTCCAGAACATTTTCTTACATTCCCTCCACTTTACACTCAAATTCCTTCCAAATTCCTCATCCACTCTCTTCTTACACTCTCTTACTAATCTTTTCACCTCTCTCCTCCTCACTACATATAACTCTCTCGTCCGTCTCTCAGCTTCTTCGTCGCCCCTGTTCCTCATCCACTCATTATATGCTTTCTTCTTTTGTGCCACAGCCTCTCTCACCTCTTCAGTCCACCATGCTGTTCCCTGAACCCCCTTTCGTCTTCTCTTCACCCCACACACCACCTCACATGCTGCACAGATTTCTTCTGTGAATACCTTGCACACACCTTTCACATCCCCATCTGCTCCAATCTATATTTACCCAATCGCTCCTCCACTTCCCTTCTATATTCAGCCTTTATTCCATCCTCTTGTAACTTTTCTACCCTCCTTGTAACAAATACTTCCTCCTGTCCTTCCCTTCTTCTCTTCCTCCATCTTGTTTGGACTCTGACTCTGGCCACCACCAAGTGGTGGTCAGAAAGTCCACTCCCCCAACCTCTATATACTCTTGCATCCATTACACATCCTCTCATCCTTTCATCCACACACACAGTCAATCATTGCCTTCCGTTCATTCATTCCACCGTCCTCTCTTCTCACCACTCGCCATGTATACCTATGGATCATTTTGTGCCTGAAAAGAGTATTAGCTACCACCAACCCCCTCGCAGCACAGATGTCCACTAAAGCACTGCCATTCTCATCCATCTCTGCAGGCACACCCCACTCACCAACCACTCCATCCACCTTCTCATTCCCTACTTTTCCATTCATATCTCCAATCAGAAACACTCTCTCATTCCTTTCAAACTTTTCCAAGCAGGCTTCCACATTTGTCCAAAACTCTTCTCTCACTGTACTTACACGATCTTGCATTGGCGCATACACGCACACAATTGCCCACATTTGTAGTCCAACTTTCACTCTTACCCACACAATCCTTGACCCAACTGATCCATACTCTCTTACATTCTCCTTCCACCTGTTGCTCACAACAATACACACTCCCTCTTTCGCCCTCTCATTCTCACCCACTCCCACGCATATACCCCATCCATATTCCCATTCTCTCACACTCTCACCTCGCCATTTAGTTTCAGTTATTCCACATATATCCACTTTCGCACTCTCAAGCACCTGTACAATCTCTCTCTCTTTCACCTCATCATTCATACCCCTCACATTCCAGGTCGCAATCTTTATCTCTTCCTTTGTCCGTTCCTTTGTCGTCAACTTTTGGTCAGTCCTGGTCCGAGGCTTCCTGTTTGAATTTTTAGTTAGTTGTTTTTACGGGGTGGGGCACTAACCCACCACCAACCCTTTTAGTCGCCTCTTACGACAAGCAGGGATACTGGGGGAGAATTCTTGAAAAAACCCCTACCCCCAGGGGGGTTTAAACTGATCCCTGCCCCAGTCAGGATTAGAACCTTGGCCCTTTAGAAATGCGGGCCACCTCTTTACCGATTCGGCCAATGCAGAGATACAATTAGGTAAAAACAATCAGGTAAGAACACACACATACATAGAATACATCCAATTAGTGCAGGAATGCGCTGATCAAGCTTCATCAGCTGTTGCGTCTATCACAAGCGAGAACCAAGGAGATGCATACTTGTAAGTAAAATTTTGTTCAATAATACCAGAAGATGGGAACCATCTTTAGTAAAGCGAATATGGAAAGAGTTAAGAAGAGGGATAAAGGTAGAAAACTGAAGGATGATTTCTACCAGAAACTGTTTGAAATTGAAATATACAACAAACCAGTAGAAAGGATGAACAAGTTGGAGAAGGCTTTTCAGAGTGAAATGGATGAAATTAAGAAGCAACTGTGCATGCAGAAGGAAGAAAATGAAAAATTAGTAATGGAATTTTAAAAAAAAGACACAACAAAAGATGAGCTGTCAGTTGAGGTGGGTTCCCTTAGAAGGAAGATTAGTAAAAAGGCAATACAGTTGTTAACCATGAGAGTATTATGGAGGAGTTCAGAAATGATACAGAGACAATTAGGCAAGCAAGCAGTCTGATAGACCAAAGCAGTGATACTGAAGAGAAGATAACCCAGATGAATGAAGTGATGCAAAGTTACAAAGATGATGTGGAATCTACATATACTGAAATGGTGAAAGTATGGAAAGACTTAGAAACATGATTAGAAAAAAAAGCATTAGAAAGGAAATGAAAAAAATAATCCAGAACAACCCAAAATTGGTCAAAGATTTCAGCAGATACCATCAAATCTATAGTAATCACTGGCATAGATGAAAAACAAATCATCATCATCATCCAGACATCCTTTCCCACCCTACGGCAGGGTGACGACTAGCAATGTCCAGACAGTCCAAATTTGTCCAAACCAATGGGCCACACTTCCATTCACTCATCATTCAAGCCCCCAGAATCCTGTCTCTATCGGATACGCCAAAAACATTCATCACGTTCTGTATCTTCACATAAACATATCCGATTGAGACAATCCAAATGCTGTCACATTTAAAAAGAGGTGCCAAATCCCTGACCGTGCACTTCTCCTCACAATATTCATCCAGCCAGCTCAACCTCTTGTCAGTTACCTAGCCTCACCAACTTCCAAACCTCTCTTCCTCACACACTCATCCACCATATCTCTCCACCTTCTCCTTGGCCAACCCCGCCTCCTCCCTCCTTCAAATTCACTCAAATATACCTTTTTCACAACTCTGTTGTTATCCATTCTCTCCATATGACCATACAATCTCAGTACACTCTCATTGATTCTGGTGTCCACAGACTTTCTCACGCCACATCTCTCACGAATCACATTGTTTCGTATCCTATCCACCCTCTGTATTCCACATACATTCCTCAGCAGTTCCATCTTTACTGCTCTCACTCTTGACATTTCATTTTCATGCCACACCATAGTCTCACATCCATATGTTAAAGTTGGCACTAACACTCCTTCATGTACGCCTTCTGCAGCTGCAGCACTCAAGCCTCTGTTTCTTATCACGGCCTTCACTGCACCAGCTACTTTCCTTTCTTGTGTCACTCTACTTTCCACTTCTTTTGCACATTTTCCTCTCTTTTCTATCACTGGACTAAGGTATCTGAACTCTCTCACCAATTCCAATCTCTCTCCATTCACTGTAACACTGCACTGGGAGTCACCTTCTCTCTCAATAACCATCACTTCACTCTTTTCTACATTTACTCTCAAGGCATGACGCTCACAGATATCAGCAAAACTCTGCACTAGTATACCAAGTTCTTGTCTGGTATTTGCAAGTAATACTGCATCATCAGCATACAACAAATTTGAGATATTCCATCCATCACCATTCATTACCAGCGCCATCCCCCTCTCCATTACTCGTGTTTTTACTTCTCTCAACACCCCATCCATATGTACACTGAACAACCATGAGGACATCACACAACCGTGTCGCGCGCCCACACTGATCATGAACCATTCACTTAGATGCCCATTAACTCTTACACATGCTTCACTACCATCATCAAAACTCTTGACGGCATCTAGCAGCTTACCATCTACACCATACATGCGCAGAACTTTCCACAATCCTTCTCTGTCCACTTTGTCGTATGCTTTTTCCAGATCCATGAATGCCATAAACACTTTAGGGTCCTTCTCACAAGCCTTCTCCATTTTCTACCTCACTGCAAATATTTGATCCACACATCCTCTGCCACTCCTAAAGCCACCCTGTTCATCACTCACTAGGACTTCTGATATATCTAAAACTTTCTCTATAATAGTTCTTCCATTTACCTTCCCTCCGACACTCAATAGACATATGCCACAATAATTCTTGCACTCACTTTGCTCACCTTTATTTTTGTACAGTCAAGTCACTAACTGGTTCTGGAACAACTCCGCGTCATAGAAAATCGTGCCATAGAAATAACTGTACTTATGGGAAAAATGGAAATTGGTTCTGGACAGTTGCCCAAAGTCCCCCTTCTCACCCCACTTCTTCCCCTTTGCCCCCACTTTACACAGGCACACAATCAAGCAATCAGTCAATGCATGTATTACACGTAACAATAGGCACAAAAAATGGTAAGGTGATCAGCCTTGTGTCTATTTGGGTGTAATACAATCGTTTGTAAAACCACCATGAACTGGTTAGTGACGAAGCACCTATCTCTGAGCTAATACGAAGTATAATGCCTCCCATCATCATCATCACTTATATAAGAATGATTATTAGTTTGTTAAATGTGAGTTTTGTTGACACTTGAAAATACAAACTTTATCAAATAAACTTCTTCAATTAGTGCTCTTGTTGGTCAGCTGACTGCTGACCAAAACATTACAGATGGCAGAATCTGCCTGGTCAAGGACTGATTGAAGAAGTTTATTTGATAAAGTCTGAATGTTCACGTGTCAACAAAACTCACATTTAACACATTAATAATCATTTTTATATACGTGAAGATGATGATGGGAGGCATTATACTTCGTCTTAGCTCAGAGATAGGTGCTTCGTCACTAACCAGTTCATAGTGGCTTTACGAACAAACCTATAAACTAGTCACAATACCCAAAGAATCTTTACTGTTTCATTACTTAACATAATGAATTTGGTGAAGTTTAACCTCCTCATAAGAGAGAAAAAACTCCACAGTTGGAGCACTTGTAGTATGGAGATGAAGTGGTCTCCACCTTCTTTGTTTTACAAACAGGGGAGCACGCCACCTGCCAGGGGAATTTGCCCAGGCACTTCAAACCTTGCTGTGCCGTCGTGCCATACGTGTTCCATTCATGTGGTTCAATTTTTTTTGCTCGAGCATCTTGCTGTGTCGTAGAAATTCGCGTCATGGAAGTCCGTGCCATAGGCGTCTTGACTGTACTGGGGAACAATCAGAGCCTTTTTCCATTCTGCTTGCACAGTTTCACTCATCCATGGCTTCTTACATATCTCCAACAAGCACTCATTCCGCTCTCTCCACTACACTTAATCATCTCTGCATACACCTCATCAACCCCAGCTGCCTTCCCATTTTTCAAATGCTTCACAGCATTCTTCACCTGTGTGAGTGTCACGTCTCCTGGCACTGCATTCCTTCTCTGCATACCCTCAAAACCATTCATGTTTACAGCCGCTGTGCTTTATCTATTCCCAGTCATCAGGCTTACAAAATATTCTTTCCATCTGGCCCTTACTTCATCCCCGTGGGATAATAATCTACCACCTACATCCTTCACACCATCACATTTCTTTCTGCTGTCACTTCTACATTTCCGCACGTCGTTCCTGAATAACTTCCTATTTTCAGAGTACTGTAGATTGCATTCAGTTTTCTTCCTAGATCATCATTTATCTTCTTTTTCCTCTTCACTAGTCTCCTTACATGCTTCTTGCTCTCAATATATTTAATTCTTATTTCAAAAGAACCCCTGTCCTGTAACCACTCTAGCCACTTTTTCCTCCACTGCTCTCTTAACCTCTTCATCCCACCATGCCTTACCTTTCTTCTTTGTTGTTACTCTTGCCACACCACCACACACACTGCTTTAGCATTTCTAAGTAGGCAATCCCTATATGCATTCCACAGGCTGTCCAGATCAATTTAATTCCAATTCACTGATTCTAATCCTCCCCTACTTTGGTCCTGTATTCATCTGCCATTTCTTTGATCCTCAGCTTCTCGACTTTCAGTCATTCTCCCAACTGTTCCTCTCTCTCCTGGTCCACCTCACTCCTCTCAGCTTGATCTTACATACCACAATCACATGATCTGACAGACCTCCACACTGTCCTCTAACGGCCCTCTTATCAGCAACCATTCCCAGTATCAACCTCTCTGCTGCACGTAATCAATCAGGCTCCTTTCAACACGATCCCTGTTCCCTCTATACCATGTACAGTATACTTATGTGCATCTTTGTGTTTGAAATACGAATTACAAATGCACAACCTCCCTTCCTAACACATATCCTTCAGTTGCTTCTGATTATCATCATCTCCTGGTACTCCATTACAACCCATTATGTTATCCTCAGGACCAGTGACTACTCTTCATGTTGCCCATTATGATCACTTTATAGCTCCTGGGCATTTCTCCCACTGCTTCATCCAGCTCATCCCAAAACCTGTCTTTCTCTCTCTTACTCCTGTCCTCACACAGTGTATACACTACAATCACCGCCATTTTCACCTCATACTTGACATACATACACCTCAAGCTGACACATTTGTAATCTCTCATTCCACTCTGCCTCACCTCATTCATCAACAAAGCAACTCCTTCCTTACATCTTTCTCGCTCATTCATGCCCGATCTTTGTTTCACACAATGCCATCACGGCATATCTCACACTCTTGAACACATTCACCTCTTCCATCCTCTCACTCTCCTCATTCACACCTCTCACATTCCACATGGCCATGCGAATCTGCCCATTTGGTTGAGGCCCTGGGCAGGTACTGGGCCATCCGAGGCACTCTGAAACAACTGCCATGATTAAGTGATTTTGGACAGGGAAATCTGGGGGACATTTAACCCAGCCAAAAATAAAAAACAAAATTTTGAGAGACAAAATGAAGATGGCAAATATAATGAGCATATTGAAGGAAGTATCAGATGAAATCTGTAATAAAGACAGAGGAACACAAAGGTCTTGGGAAACAAGAGAGAAATAAGTCAAGGCCCCTTGAAAGTAACCTTCCAGAGTGTGAACACTGTGAAGGAAATACTAAATAATGCAAACAAACTCATAGAAAAAGAGGAATTTAAAAAAGCATAGATAAAAAGATGCCTAACTCAAGATGAATTGGGAATACCAAAGGAGAAGAGGGGGGAGGCAAAAACAAAGAATGAGGGAAGATCATATGAAGTTTTTTTTTTTTTTTAAGTAATTGGATTGCAGGCATGAAAGTGGTAGGGAATAAAAAGGAGGAAGGTAGAAGACCCAAGTTAAGGCAAGTATGTAAACATGATGATTATGTTGATGTACTCAAATGTAGATGGAAAGATGTCTAAATTATTGGGGATAGAAGACTCTACCAAAGAAAAGGAACCACATATTATTTGCCTAACCAAAACAAAATTAACCCCAAAGATATTAAACGATACCCTAAACTTAAAGGAACACAATATATGGAGAAGAGACAGAAATTTAAGAAAGGAAGAAGGAATTATAATCTTAACAAAGAAAAACCTACAAGTCAAAGAAATAAAACTACAGTAGATATAGTCTCACAAGCAGAACTGATTGCATTGGAGATTAACACACCAAAGGGAAATTAACTGTGGCAAATTTATACATGCCACCCAAAACAGACACTTGGGAAAGAGGCAAATATGAAGGCCTGGCAGAAAGTACAATTCTGGGTTTAAGAACATGACTACACAGAATGGAAGAGAAATCTGAAAGAATTAGAATAACTGGAGATTTCAATACATATATGAATTGGAATACTCTAGATGTAAGAAGCCATGAAAGCTTTGAGATCAAAAGCTCCTGGACCATGTGCAGGAGTTTTTCCTAACAAAGCATGTAAAGAAAAACACCAGAAAAAGAGGACTTGATGATCCAACCGTACTATATCTTATATTTACTAGGCACGAAAAAGATACTGACAATTTAATGTATCACCCTCCATTCGGCAAAAGCAAGCATGCAGTATTAATTTGCGACTCGAGGACTGCGTATGTTATAGTTAACAGTAATAAGAGTTACAAAAAGGATCTAAACCACAAAAAGGGCAACTATCATGCCCTGAAGAAGTACTTCTTCAAAAATAGATTGGGAAAATGAGCTTAGAGGACAAGTTTTAAGTATATATAGAAAATTTGGTGATTTTTATGAAACAGGAGTCCAAATTTCCATCTCTTAGCACAAAGAAACAGAAATGAAAATAAAGAAATAGTTTAATACAGAAAGCAAAAAATCAAAAGGAAAAAGAGACTTGATGTCGAATAGATACAGAAGACAAAATAGTGAGAGGGCATATAAGAACTATAAACAGGCAAGAAATGATTTTACAAAGATAAGGAGGGAGGCTCAGGAAGACATTAGAAACAAAAGTAGTGATCAACCTAAGCAATTTTATAGCTACATCCGAAGCAAAACCAAAGTTTAAGATAAAATAGTCCATTACGGATGAGGGGTTCATCTATACACAAGAGAAAGATATTTGTGAAGTTTCGTTTTCGTTTTCATTTTTTGAAGGCTGCAACATGCTTGCATGCGTCGGCCTTTTTGGATTGGAGCGTGTAGCATTTTATGACCGGATGCCCTTCCTGATGTCTACCAATGACCCTTGGGTGGATTCGATCCTCCGACCCTACGGCCAGAGCGGAGCGCTCTAACCCACTGAGCCACGGCTGCACTAAATGAAAACTTCTAATCAATTTTTACAAAAGAAAATAATTTTGAAAGAGATGTTATGGAATATGCATGCCCACAAGTACCACCAGATATAAAAATATCAGAAAAAGAAGTACAGGAAGAGTTAAGTAAATTAGACAAAGGAAAAGCAAATGGTCTAGACAAAATTTCAGGTTGGGTGCTACATGAATGTGCAGAAGAGTTAAGCAGATAACTGTATTTAATATTCAAGGAATCCTTAGGTCAAGGTAAACTACCTGATATTTGGAAAGAAGCAAACATAGTTCCCCTATTCAAGAAAGGGAATAGACAGAATCCACTCAACTACTGACCAGTGTTGTAAGATACTAGAAAAGCTGATAAGAAAAGTTTCGGTAAACCAACTAGAAGAACACAGCATGACAACAGAAAGGCAGTTCAGTTTTAGAAAGGGAAAATCATGCGTTACTATTCTATTAAGCTACTGTGCTAGTGTTACAGAAACATTACAGAAAAGAGAAGGATGGGTGGACAGTATCTACTTAGATTTCAAGAAAGCATTTGACAGAGTACTGCACCAAAAGACTTTTATGGAAACTGTACCATCAAGGAGGTATCCAAGGCAATCTATACTGCTGGATGCAGGATTTTCTCAGAAAAAGGGAAATGAGAACAGTACTAAGGAGAAATTACTCATCATGGAGGGAAGTGACTAGCAGAGTTTCATAGGGCTCAGTGCCGGCACCAATTATGCTTTTAGTATATATAAATTACATAGACAGTAACACTGGAAATGGAAGCCATCTATATGCATTTGCGGATGATGCAAAAATACAAAGGAAAATTACTAACACAGATTCTTGCAAAGAGCTACAAGAAGAATTAAATAAGCTTCATGAATGGAGCAATAAATGGCAAATGGAATTTAATGTTGACAAGTGTCATGTAATTAAGTTTGGTAAAAGTGGGAAAAGACCATATTAAGATTAGAAGTTAGGAAGATCAACCCTACAAATCTCAGAATGGGAGAAGGACCTAGGAGTGATTATCAATAACAGACACTCTCCGGCTGACCACATCAGTGAGAAGGTACGTAACATGTATACATTGCTTGCATTCGCATATATAAATGAAGACATGCTGAGAAAGATAATAATATCATTCATCAGAACAACCCTGGAGTATGCATCAGCAGTCTGGAATCCTATCTCAAAAAACACAAAAGATTAAAAAAGTACAAAGGGCAGCGACAAGATGAATATCAAGCTTAAGGGATCTATGCTACAAAGAAAGACTAAAAAAACTGAAACTACAAACACTACAGGAGAGAAGGAATGAGGAGACATGACTATGCTATATAAATGTATATCAGGGAAAGAGAAAATAGACATAAATGAATTATATATAACCTATAAGGAAATATCAGCAAGAGGACACTGCAAAAAGGTACATAAAAAGGAGGTGATAAAGATGTAAGGAAATTCAGTTTCCCAAATAGGGCAATTGATCAGTGGAATCCACTATCGAATGAAATAGTGTGTGCCAAAACTATTCATAAATTTAAGAATATGTATGATAAAAATGGTTTAATACATCAGACAGTACGAGCTTGACTCATTCCTGTAAAGATACAATTAGGTAAGAAAAATTAGGCAAGAACACACACACACATACACACACTGATAAAATGGTAAATGCAAAAAGAAAATACGAAAGTGGAACTACTGGGAGTGGAAACAGTGGAAGAATGTGGAGAAAAGCTACACCCAGTAGTGATGTACATGCCACCATGGACCACAGCATGGAATAAGGATGAGTATGAACAGTTAAGGAGTGAGTCTTTAGATATGCTAAGGTAGATAATTGAGCAGTGAAATAGACTGCTGCTTGTTGGTGATTTTAACTGTAGTGAGGTCAGTTGGGATGGAACTGATGTAGGGAACAATATGAAAGCTGCTTGTTGGTGATTTTAACTGTAGTGAGGTCAGTTGGGATGGAACTGATGTAGGGAACAATATGAAAAAACCTAAGGGTGATAAAGGAAACTGCTGGGATTAACAAATCAATAGTCATCACTGACAAAGTTGAAAAAGAAATAAAGAATAGAATCACCAGAGATGGAGATGGTAAATATAATGAACATACAAAAGTAGTATCTGAGGAAATCTGTGAGAAAGATGTATAGGAATTTAAGGGGTTAGGTAAATATGAGAGAAACAAGTCAAGGCCCCTGAAGGTAACCTTCCAAAGTGTGAATATTGTTGAAGAAATATTTAAAAATGCTAACAAACTCAAGGAATTTGAGGAATTCAAAAAAGTATGGATAAAAACATGCCTAACTCAGGAGGAATGGGGATTACTAAAAGAAAACAGTGAAGTAGCAAAAACAAAAATAGGGGAAGATCAGGGGAAGAGAGGAATATATATTTTTACAAAGTAAAAAGTCTTCTCTTCACCCACACACCACCTCTCACGCTGCCAGACATGGGGCCGAAGATGGCTTCGGCTTCAGTTTCGTGACGCCATGGTTTAGGTCACGCCTTCGACTTCAGCTTCAAAGCCAAGAGACCGGCTTCAGCCCCAACTCCCGGCTAAAGCACCAGGGCCGGTATGCACAAAACTCTGTCAGAAGGCAGTCTTAACCCGCCCAGTCCCCCCGACGTATGATGCACATCACCACTATTTTTCACACTCAGACCCACAGACGTGCATCGTACGTCAGTCAATTGCAAGGCCCATCATTTGCACATTTTTAAAGATTCGCGGGTGATTTTTGGTAGGCATATGTGGGAGACCTTCCTCTAACCACTGTCAAGTGGGGATACTGCCTGGCCCCACCAGACCCCCCCCCTCTCCCCAACACTGGGCAATTCACCTGTTAGCAGTAACCTGGCCAGTAAAGACATGTTGCGCCACAGTCTCTCCAATGACGAAATTCATGGTGAAAGTGATTCCTGAGGTGGAGGACAAAGAAGTAAAGAAGCTAAAGGAAGAAACAAACAGAAGTGATGAGGTGGTAATGTCGAACAGGAAGATGCCATATGTTGGTGTCTTGGGTGAGTGAACAATGCTTATATCACCTATATTATTGTGTGAAAACCAATACAGTCTTGTACTACACATAAATTCATACCAAATAAATAAATAAATACATAATTTACAGTGGCTTGAATTAGTTAACCCTCCCATAGTTTGTTTTCTTTGAATTCAGGTACCCTTAGAAAGAACAAAAAGGTAAGCCAAGCAAACATTGAAATGACGAGCCAGTATTGGCATATAATGGGACTAAGGGAAAACGGCAACCATGTATTGGATCGATTTTTGCCCATAATATTCTTTTTATATCGGGCCAATTGATGTAAAACGTGTTGGGCCAATATATAAATAAAACGTTTTTCGACACTGGGCTGAAATGGCAACCATACATTGGTCCGATTCCTAGCCATAATATTCTGTTTATATCAGGCCAACTGATGTAAAACCTGTGTTGGGCCGATATATAAATAAAACTTGTATTTCGACACTGGCCTCAAACGGCAACCATACATTGGACTGATTTCTGGCCATAATATTCTGTTTATATCGGGCTAATTGATGTAAATCTTCTGTTGGGCCGATATATAAATAAAACTTGTTTTTCGACACTGGGCTGAAACGGCAAGCATACACTGGACCGATTCCTGGCCATAATATTCTGTTTATATCGGGCCAGTTGATGTAAAACTTGTGTTGGGCAGATATATAAATAACACTTTTTCCCGACACTGGGCTGAAACGGCAACTATACATTGGACTGATTAATTCCTGGCAGTAATGGTTTTATATATATATATATATATATATATATATATATATATATATATATATAT
>JAGKTI010026541.1:0-13560 GCA_018397915.1 Birgus latro | reverse complement strand
TGGACTACTTCACAAAGTTGCCTGAAGTCTATGCCATCCCCAATCAAGAGGCTGTGACTGTCGCTCAAGTGTTCGTTGACCAGTTTCTCTACCGTTCTGGGATGCCACAAGAGCTATATTCAGACCAGGGTAGAAACTTTGAGTCCGTTGTGTTCAGTGACTGCTGGATGTTACTGGGGATCAAGAAGACCAGGATGGCCCCACTAAGGCCACAGTCAGGTGGGATGACGGAGAAAATAAACTGGACTCTGGGATAAGAACTGGTCAAGTACTGCTTAGAGGGACAGATGGAATGGGACCAGAAATTACCTGTATTACTGAAGGCATATCGGTTTGCTTCCCATGTGTGTAATGGCTACATCCCTGCAAAGCTGATGCAGGGCAACGAGTTACGTTTACCCGTTGACTTGTTAATGGGGAGACCACATGGTGAAGAGCTGCCTACAGACACCTCCAGATATGCGAAGCATCTTCAGGAAAGGCTGGATGAGGTACATCATCAAGTATGAGAAGCTCTAAAGTTTTCATGCAAAGTGATGAAGTGCAATTATGATGCTCAAGCAAAAGAGATGAGCTTAAAGAATGGTGGCAAAGTTTGGTTATACAATCCTAAGTGGAAGAAGGGACGGTCATCGAAGCTGCAGAGCCCATGGGACGGGCCTTAAATTGTGCTGGACAGCCTATCAGACGTAACATACAGGATTCGGGGAGGCAGGATGCCTCGCCCAAATTTGGTACAAGTGAATTGCCTGCGGCAGTACCATGGGCAAGGACAGTACAGCTGGTACGTCTCCGAGGAATTGTGCTCTCCCACACCCAAGGATCTTGAGGAGGACCAAGAAGCTGAAGTAGAAGAGGATAGTGACAGTTTCCCAAGAGAAGAAATGCATCAGAAAGAGGAACAATACATTCCAGGAGGAGTGGACTGTGCGGAGGAGCAGGGACGTCGTTGGAAACGACATAGGAGAAGACCTGATAAGTTGAAGGATTATTTTGTTTTTGGATTAAAGATTATGTTTGTATACATTGTTTAGTTTTGTTGGGATGACAAAGGACTAGGGAAGGGGTAGTGCTGAGAAGCGGGTTTTGCTGGGAAGTTCTCAATACTTCTGGTATTTTTCAGTTACGAATCAGAGTTGTCTGTTAGCCAGCTATTTGTGAGGGGAGATATTTTTTAAGTTCTACAGTGATTTTTGTCCTCATTTTCCCTATAATGATTTATTAATGTGATTTTTTTATTAAATGATGTAATTTTATTTCAGTATGTATGCTAAATAATTTAGAGAGTGTAAGAAAACTCTGGATGTTTTGGATGTCTCCGAGTTGGTAACTGTTGATTCTCCGAGCATGTAGTAGATCATTTTAGTGTATAGGAAGCTTATATAAGGATGGGGAAGGAACCAGAGGAGTTTTTAGTTCAGACTGAGTTTAGTTCGGTGTCAATGCAGCTAGTGAAGATAGTATAGCTTCGGTACTAGTGAGAACAGTGGTGTAGTTGGTAAGCATTAGGTGTAATTACTTGGTAAATAAAGACACCTTACTTGAGAAGCCAGTGTTTGTTGACAACACCTGAGCTGGTCTTGTTGTTGCACACCGAAAGGATGACCCTAGGAAGAACAACTGACTGAGCAATGTCCTTCATATACTGAACTACTGCTGTTGGAGCCTGCAGCAGTGTGAGATGGGGATGGAACAGTATAGTTTAATTAATTTTGGTATATGTTGAATACTTTCACATGGATCAGTGGTAGTCGTAACCAGATATGTAAAGCTGCTAGAATTTGTAACTTGTCCATCAAAATGGCAACACTTGAGCAGCCTGAGTGCGACAACAAGGGAAGCTGGGGTACAGGCTACATGAGCAAGCACGAGAAGGGTTGTGCGGTTGGGAACAATGCATCATTTGAAACCCCATCAATGCTTCTAGCACTTCTCAGATGTTTTTGAAGAATGACTATCTGCTGTCCGTGAATAACGGAACCTGTTAAGAGAGGGCCCCGCGAAGAGGAAGGGGCTGCTATAGGAAATTTGCTAATTGGCCTTGATGAAAGGTAGAGTTTCAGAGGCCTGGAGGAGTGGTATAAAGTCTCGCTTATACTGTACAAAAGAAAAGGGGAAGAAAAGTGTATGGCAGTTCTAAAGATATTTGTCTTCTCAGCGTAACAAGAAAAAAATATATGGTAGGATACAATGTTGACTAAGTAATGGGGCAGACTGAGGAATTAGTTGGAGATGAATAAGTGGGTTTTAGTAGTGGGAAGGAATGTATCTACCAGATGTTTATTCCGAAATGTTTAGTAGAGCTGTATTTTAGAGAAGGGAAAGAAGCTGAATGTTGTTCTCATGGATCTGGAGAAAGCACGTGTGTAGATGGACAAGGAATATGCTTAAAATAATATGGAGCAGATGGAAAGTTGTAGAATGTTGTCAAGAGTATGTATGAGGGTGCTAAGGCAACACTGTATGTGGAGGAAAAACTAAGTGAGTTCATCTATCTGAATGCTGGACTGAAACAGAGTGTCTTATCTCCATACCTGTTCAGTTCGTGTATGTATGGTGGAGTAAAGAAAATGTAAGGTAGAGCGGTGAAGGTTGGTGAGAGATAATAGGGTTTAGAAATTGCCTGTACTGTTATTTGGTGATAAAAGTGTACAGTAGACCACCAGGTTTTGCGTCTAATAGGGACTGTGAAAAGAGTTGCTAAAGTTGATTCTGCCAAAGCAAGGGCATTGACCTTATAGGAAATAAGTTAATAGGGACCGGGCTGATGAAACTGTACAGTAGGGCACCAGGTTTCCCGTCCAACAAAGACCGTGAAAAGTGCCGCCAAAGCTAATTCCGCCAAAGTTGGGGCACTGACCTCGTGGGAAATAAGCTAATAGGGACCGGCCCATAAGAAAACTCACTCCCCTAATCTATTTCCTTCTTTAAATAGGTCCAAAAGTTACCTGAAATGTTGCTATGAACACAATAAATCATAAAGTAACATTAAATGTTCAACTACTAGCATAAATGAGCTGTGTTCGGTCATTGTTTTCACTCGTCTACCTTCGGCGCTTGGTTCTAAATACTTCGGAAGGGCCAGATTGGCTATAAGTTCACTCAGCTGTTTTCTCATACTATGCACAGTCGACTCTGGCACATTTCAGAATTTCAAGCACCTTTCTCCATTTCCACCACAATTTTATTTTTTAACTCATCATCTATCTATCTATCTATTGCCAGACACCATAATCCCATAAGGGGTGGCCATTTGACTTTGAGTTATTTATTTTACGGGGAGGGGCACTAACCCTCCACCAACCCACTTGTTGACACGTAGGGAGCACGTATGGTTTGGTTATATGGTTACCACCCAGCGTTGTAAATGGTTTCTTGGCTTACAGGAATCCATTTGGCTTGTCACTCAATGTAAAGCCACCTATAAAGGAAAGAAAAGCAGTAAGAAGTGACAGGAAAGATGAGAGAAACAGGAAGAGAGGAGGGCAGGCACAGAAAAAGAATGATAAAGGCTAAGGAAGAAGTACTTGTGTTTTTTCACCCCCTTGAATTAGTCACTCTTGGCCTTCCCTTTACCGCCTGCTCTTCCAGGTTCATGCCTTTTTCCACCAATTTCACGATCACCCGGTCCACTTCTGGCTCCTCTCGAAGCACAAGGTGACATATTTCCATCAGTTATTAATCAAGAACATGAGAGTGTAACACTCAACCTTCAGAAACACTGAACACGTGCGGGAAACTGGCCGAAACTGAGTGTTGGCGCTAGTGTCAGGGTGACCCACTGAGCTCTGTCATATGGAGGGGCTTTTTCCCGTAGTTTGGGTGCCCGCCGCCAGGGGCCCAGGGTGGCACCGATGATGTTTATGCATTACACCCGACGACCACGCCTTTTGAAATCAGCTAATAAATCTGGAAATTTTTTAGTGCCATGGTCCACTGCACAGCTAAAATATAGTGCCATGGTCCACTGCACAGCTAAAATATAGTGCCATGGTCCACTGCACAGCTAAGATATAGTGCCATGGTCCACTGCACAGCTAAAATATAGTGCCATGGTCAAGTGCGCAATTAAAATATAGTGCCATGGTCCAGTGCACGGTTTATGGAAGCAACGGTGAAACAGAGACAACAAGCTAAGAACAATGTTTCAGTTGCATTACCATGGTGGAGACGACGAATGGGGTGTTTCAATATGGCAGCCAATGTAGTCACACGCTCGCTGCAGAGATTACAGAGCTCAGTGGGGTGACCAGATTTCTAAAGCGTGGATATGCTGGATAGCGGATGAAACTATGCTACATTGGCATAAATTATGCTAAATTTTTCGCGTTGTTCTTAATACGTTCGGTTTCTCATATTTTTAAAGATTAATATGGTACTACTAGATTAACTGTATAAAGCCATATCATTATGAGCCCGTAAACCTGTAGTGTACACGTCCACTCGCCACCAAGTGTGATTTCCTGTTCTAAGTTTGTTAATAAACCGAAAGCTACAATATACGGCAAAGTATAGATTGTTTCGTACTTTCCATTCATGATGTTCATATTAAACAAGTATCTGTTCTTTATGAGGCCTATTAATTACTGTTATGTCTAGAAAATTCCGGAGTCATGAGTGAAAAATTAATCCTCCAGGAAATTCCGCTAGCCACAAGGTAGTAAATTTTGCTGCAATGTAAGAAATGAAACCTCTAGATTTAGCGACTTTTCCGCTGAATACTGTACACTATATACTATGATATCAATAATACGTCAAAATAATTCAAAATTTAATCAGATTATGCCAACTTTGACAATATGCTAAATTCATTGTTAAACCAATGATTTTCCAGAGAAATGTGCTAGATTTAGCGGCTGGTGTCGCCGTGGCGAGAATCCATAACTTGTGGTGCTGGAGCGCGCAAAAGTGCGTTTTTTGGTTGCGCATGTGCAGTCACGTGAATATTTGAAGGCTGCCGCAAAAGTGCGTTTCGCCAATCTGAATGCCGCAAAACCTGTTGCCCTACTGTATTGTTAAAAATAAGTGGGAGTTGCAAGGGCTATTGAAAGGGTTTGGAAGTGTATGTAAGAAATGAAATCTAAAAGTGAGTGTAGAAAAGAGAGTAAGTCTGATCTTTGAGAGGGAGTGCTGAGTGCATTGCAAAGCCGAATGGTCAGGAAGTGGAGAATGTGAGTGCCTCAAAATATCTAGTTAGGTTGATGGTCAGACGCCTAGTGGCATGGCTGGTAGAGTGGCCTGGCCGAAGCACAACAAGGCCAAGGCGCCACGGTTCAAGTCCAAGATGTAAGCAGAAGATTTTCTAACATACAAATGCCGTAGGTTGGCTTCTTACCCTTAAAAATAATCTGGACACTTGGTAGCCTAGCCTCAGGCCCTTATGCTGAGAAGCAGGTAAAATGGGATTTTTTTTTTATGGCTACCATTGCCTGGGAGGTACTGCTGTATCATGAATTTGAGTGTGGCTACAAGCTTGATTATTAACCACACAACCCCTCACTCGTAGCACAAGAAAGAATAGTCCAAGTTGAGACACTCACGTTCTTACAGATCTTTTTACACATCTGAGATGATGAAGATTCCTATATTGAAATCTTGATGATGATGATGATGATGATTCTATCCCAACAGTTTCCAGCAACTGCTTTTAAGTAATTAGTTGGTTTTGGTACAGTACTTGGTGCATGGAAGTGTACAACAGGCAAGAAAGATCGCATGTTCACCGAGAGTAATGATACGAAATGGGGAAATGGGCATGAAGTAAAAAAAAAAAAAAAGGCATTGCATGAGAGTAATGTGATCCCCTCTCAAGCATGTAGAAGTGAAGCTTAGTCCTGTTAGAAAGACACAAGTCAAGTGTGAGAGGAATGGAAATGAGTTATTTGAGAGGAGCATGTGGAGTTACTTAGAGAGACAGGCAGACAAATGAGGAAGTGATGGGGCATTGATGTGATGTTGATTAGGATGTGCTGAAAAGTATTGAAGGTATCTTGAGTTGTTTTGGCTATGTGGAGAAAATGGAGAATGAGAGCTTTATTACGAGAGTATTTGAGTGAGATTGATGGGGGGAGAGAGGACAGCCTGATGACACAGGACGGGGTGACATGGAGGTGAATTTGTGATCATGCCTTTTGCCCTTAAGTCCTCTGCCTGTAGATTATTATGTTGAGGGATTTAATATAGTTAAATTGACTGTCCATTCATCTCATTCAATCCTTTAATGCCTCATCAGGCTATGCTAGTTGGTCCAAAAATTTAGTAACAGTTTCCTTTCTCAGAGTAGCATTATTTGAGCAACCAACCTCTAACACAACTAAGATAGAGAAACTTATGGGCCAAGTCTAGTTGAAGTGCCGTAACCCACTAGACCACAAGGCGTCTTTTTCATGCCTTAAAAATATTTTCCACTTTTTATTACACCAGTGCAGCAATAACCCAGTCATATGACAGTATTGATTGTCATTATTAACTCCTTCACTGTAAAGAAATAATTGTTTAATTAATCCCTGCTATCTCCAGACATTATTGATCTTTGTAAGGTAACTGAATATGGAACGATACTAGCAAATGGAAGTGGAGTAAGAATGTTTTAAAAGGCTGAATAATGGGAGTGGCAGTAACATACTTGGTTGTGGTAGTGTGCAGAGAAGGAATGTAGTGCCAGGAAGAGTAACACTGGCAGAATTGAAGAATACTGTGATACTTTGGAAGACTGTGTAGGCAGCAGGTGTTGATAAAGCCTATGCAGTGCTGATAAGTACAGTGAAGAAATCGGAATGAAGTGTTTGTTAGAAATAAACAAATAAGCTTGGATGAATGGGACTGCACCAGCAGTGAAAAAGAAAAAAATGTGACCGTACCCCCTATATAAGAATAAAGGTGAATGAAGTGAGTGCAAAAATTTTCATGACATAAATTTCGAGTGTTGTAGGAGAGATATAAAGAAATTATAATTGACAAAGTAGCGGATGTATTAGAAGGCATGGTGAATGAGTAATGGATGGCTTTAGGAGTGGTAAAGAATGTATGGCTCAGATATTTGCATTGATCTAGATAGCGCAGAGGGCTAGTGAAAAGGAATTTATGGATCTGGAAAAATCATATGATAAACAAGTGACGGTGCAAAGACACAGCAGACCCGTTCCCGGCAGTCATTTTAGTGCTGACGTATAAACACAACAGGATATCTAGTCAAAGATCTCACATATCTAATTTGGATTAAATTGGATGAAAATTGGCGATTTTATGCCGATTTGAAATTTTAGGCCCGACCCACCTGACATTGACCCCCTACCGCTAACTGGGAGGTGACCCCCATGATGTAGTGAGGCATGTTATAGGATACAGATCTGAAAGATGCACATGTAGGTTTTGGTTTCATGTCGATATGACGAATTTGAAGGAAGTTATGGTGAAGGAACGATTTTTACCCGTCCCTGTTTTTTTTTTTTTTTTTTTTAGGCCTACAGTCGGGTGGAGTGAAATTTTCGACTTTTGAATTTTGAAATGGCGAGGTATATGTTTTTGCATTTATTGACATATTCACTGCCATATTTTAACTATTTTACGGCAATATTAAGACGTGTCACCAAGGCGTTACAGTTTTGCAATATTTATGCATGTTCGCTCATAAAATATATGGCATATAGCATACTGTACATGCCTTTTGAATTGGATGTTCTGTCCTAATTGTTCATTAAATACTTTATTATAGCCTTAACATTGATATTACATTAATATATGACAGTGATATTTTTTTCTCTCTTCACAGCACAAAGCAGAAATTAACACAATATGATTGTGCAAAGTTCAAAACTGAAACTTGTCACTAGGAAAGCTACTGAACATGTGTCTGGACAAGCTGAAAGACTTAAAACTTACTGTCTCCCCACATACAGAGACATTATGAAACATTACTTTTATGAAGCAAAGAAAATCAAAGTTGAGCAGAATTCCGAGAAAGAGCCAGATATACGATTTGTTTCAAGTCAAGTAGCTGAAGTGGTGATTGGTGTTTGGAAGTTAGCATCAGTCCCAATATATAACTTGAAACCAGTAACCGACAGAATCTTGAGATACCATAATGCATACAGAAATCAGATATTAAAGATTCCCAAGAATCGAATGGATACAAAATCAACAAAAACAAAGGTCCAGGAATTCCTTAAACTATTTGAAATAGCTATTTGCCAGTGTGTAGAACAGTGTCTTTGCCCAAAAGAAATGAAAGTTCCCAGGTTAGAACCAGACTATTGGAAAGACCAGTGAGCACTGCGGAAAATGTGTATATCTACACTGGAAAAGGCAGAGACAGCCAAATTACAGAGGAAACAAAACAGAGAACAGAAACTAAAGACACAAATGCAGGTATATGAAAACTCTCAGAAAAGGAAGTTATAGTCAACTGAACTAGAAGAGATGTTTGATTATGAAAGTGAAGAATCAGTGGACACGGATTCTGAATCCCCAGGACTGAAAGTAAACCCAACAAATACAATAAAGATGCGAATGCCTCTGAGAACTGTTGCTAGAGAGAGTGACAGATACGGCTTATCTGACAGGGCTACTGCAGCAGTAGCAACTGCTACCCTACAGGATATGGGCCGCATAAGCAACATTGATAGTACCAACGTTATTGACAGACACAAAGTGAGACGAGCAAGAGCCCAGTATCGTTCAGAAGCAATGACTGAAAGCTGGAATCAAGACGAGGTTACATCTCTATATTTTGATGGTCGAAAAGATCTGACCCTTACTCAAGATAAATTTAAACCTTCTGTATGTCCCACTGTCAGGAACTTTCCCACAACACGACACGATCTTCATGTCTTCGCGTGCCGCCGCATGTCGTCATGAGTAATGTGGCGTGACTTAGCGATGATATAGCACTGATGTGGAGAACCTGGTCTTTCTTTGAGATTCTTGGCGCGCTATGACAATTTTTGGTATGTTCAAAAATTGTCGGCGTGGACACCGACAAGGAGGAGAACATAGCATGTCGTGACGGTAATGTCATTTGTCTTAACTGCGAATTAGCGTGTCGTAGCGTGTCTTAGCTTGTAGGTTGTCATAGGTTGTCGTAGAATTAGGAAATAAGCTAGGAATTAATTTAATAAGAATGGTGTTTGGGTTACATGTGGGATGTTTAATATGTTCCTTAAACAAAGTGAATGATAGAATCTGAGAGAGGTGGTGTGTATGTGCATGTATGAGTAGATGAGAATGCTGTGGTGGTTGGGTGAATGATGTTCCCAGCACTTATAAATAACAGTCTTTTGCTATCTTCTAATCTCCTCTATTTGCCCCAGACAGCTGCTGGATGCTTCAGATACTCCACGCTCCTATATATAGCCTAGCACCGAAGATCCTGGCCATCGTCGTGTACCTTCATATGTCCTGATAATCTTATCAGTGACTTAGCGGTAACTTAGCGGTAACTTAGCAGTTTCGTAGCGTGTAGTAGCTTGTCGTAGTTTGTCGTAGCTTGTCGTGGCTATGGCTTGGCGTAACGTGGAGTCAAAGTGACCGTTATTTTTAAAATGAGGGATGATCATAGTGTGTCGTCAGGATAACATGATGCTTCCGTAGGGTGTCGTGGGATGTCGTTGCAATGTTTTTGTGTCTAAGCACTAACATGACTGTGTCGTGAAGTGAAATGGCCGTTTAGGCCTACCCTTTGAGGTATGATCGTGGCATTTCACCAAGGTCATACCTTGAGGGTAAGATCGTGGTGATCAGGGCTATTCAAGAAGATGGACCTGAATGTGGGACACAGGCCTTAGAGGATGGTGTTTATCACAGAAAGAACATTAGGACATAACTTTTTAGGACATGTGGTAGCAAAAGAAGGAACAGTGGAGAGAATGGATAACAATAGAATGGTGAAAATGTATATCTGTGCGAATCTGAATGAAGGAGGAGGCAAGGAAGGCCAAGGAGAAGTTTGAGGGATATGGTGGATGAGTGTGTGAGGAAGAGAGGTATGGAAGTTGGTGAGGCTAGAGAACTGACAAGAGATAGAGCTGGCTGGATGAATGTTGTGTGTGATTAGATATTTGGCACCCCTTTTTAACGTGGATTGACTCTCTTGCGTACGTTTTTGTGAAGCTACAATATGTGGTGAAAGTTTTTCGGCTTATCAGATACTGCCAGGATTTCAGGGGCTTGAATGTTGAGTGAATGCTGTGGCCCGTTGGACTGGGCAAACTTGGGCTGTCTGGACGTTACTACTCCTCACCCTGCCCTAGGGGGATATGAGGTCTGGATGATGATAATGATAATGATAATAAAATGTTAGGGAAGAATATTAACCCACCCTGTACTGACCACTTTTTTACCCAATCCACCTCCAGAACACGACCGATTTTCAGCTTGTCTTTTTTTGGCTCAAACGTCCGCTTTTGGTGGGAAACATTGACAATTCAGTGAGAAAGTGCTCACCTGAAACTAGAAATGTCCTAAATAGGTGAGAGGCCCCTCACCTGGCTACCGCATTCTATGATGCCACGCTTCATAGAAGCTCCCTATGTGAAGGAAGCTAAACCAAAACCACTCAGCCTCGTAGATATTTATTTATTTGGTAAGAATTTATATATAGTACAAGAGTATATTGCTTTTCACACAATAATATAGGCTATATAAGTGTTGTTCCCTCGCCAAACACATCAAAATACCGCACCTACCTTGGCGATGTTACCTCCTCATTACTTCTCTTCATTACTAACTCTGGTGCCACGTAATCTTTGTGTTCCACGTCAGGAATCACTTTCGCCTTGAATTTCGTCACAGGAGAGACCGTGGTGCTATGTATCTTTACTGGCCAGATCACTGCTAACAGGTGAGTTGTGAGTAAATCGTGCACCCCCCAAGGCAGGGGGATTGCACAGGGTCAGGCAGTGTCACTGCCTGGATGGGGGTAGAGGAAGGTTTCCCAAATACGCCTACCAAAAATCACCCGCGAATCTTGAAAAATGTGCAAACGATGGGCCTTTCAATTGCATGACGTACGATGCATGTCAGAGGGTCTCGGCACGAAAAAAAGTTGTGATGTACATCGTACGTCAGGGGGACTGGGTGGGTTAACCCTTGAACTTATGACATTGTGCTTTCCCATCAACAAAGGCTATCTTATTAACCCATCAGGTCCCGGCCAATTTTCCACCACTGACCCCCGCAATCCCGACCAAATTTGGATTTTTTTTGGGGGGGGGGCTCAAACCTTCGCTTTTTGTGAGAAACATCAAAAATTCATAGAGAAATCACCCACCTGAGCTTATAAATGTTGCTACAGGTGAGAGTACCCTCACCTTTTCATGCTGTATTAGGATACCTGGCTTCAAAGAAAATGAATTATGGGAGGGGTAATTAATTCAAGCCACATTAAATTAGGTATGTATTTATTTATATGGTACGAATTTACATGTAGTACAAGAGTATATTGGTTTTCACACAATAATATAGGTGATGTAAGCGTTGTTCTCTCACCAAACACAACATATGGCACCTTCCTTTACGACATTAGCAGCCTCATCACTTCTGTTTGTGACTTCCTCTAGCTTGTTTCTTCCTTTGTCCTCCACCTCAGGAATCACTTTCACCGTGAATTTCGTCATTGGAGAGACCGTGGCGCAACATGTCTTTACTGGCCAGGTCACTGCTAACAGGTGAGTTGCCGAGAAAATGGCTTGTGGGGGAAGGTGGGTCAGGTAGGGCCAGGCAGCATCTGTAAGGTCTCCCACATATGCCTACTAAAAATTACCCATGAAACTTGAAAAATGTGCAAATGATGGACCTTGCAATTGCATAACGTACGGGTTCGTCGTCAGATGTCATCATGACAAAACGTGGCAACGTACCCATCATACATCGATGGGATGCCTCGGGTTAAGGATGTCGGCTACTAACTTATTCTATAAACTACAGTATAGTAATCCAATTTTTACATTTATGGAAGTGACTGAATTTGTATTACATAATTATGAGGTAAATTCTGCATACAAGTATTCACATTAAGCTTGATAATTTGGATTAATCGGATTTGGACCTCTACCATTGTCAACTGATTTTTAAAGTTTACAGTAATCTATGACTGAGTATCCCAGTTCAATATGCAGCATCAATAGGTAAATAAAGGTACTGTACAGTATTGAACTGATCAGTAAGTCTGGCCACAACAGAGGCCCTTTGTGTGTGGAAAAACATCAACTGATGTAGCATGACTAAACTAGGTTAACATATTCTAAATAATTTCACCATTCTTACTCATCAAATCCAGTTCCACACATTTGACATACCCAAACAGCTTTCTAACTGCTCTTGATTAACCTGAACTAACATGACTTCCTAGATTCTTAAAATTGCTAAAAAAATCCAACTTCAAGCAGTGCAATTATAGCCAATAATGATTAACCATGTCTCAGCACTTCCATCTATCATCACCCTCATCCTAAGCCTACTACCCACTAATACAAGAGGTGGGAGGGATTCATACACAGAAAAAGGAACATACCAAAAAGGAGAGACTATCAACCACAAACCCATTTCTCATCATTCAAGCATTCCTAAATCCTATCCCCCTATTGTTACATCCTATCATGCATCCAGGGTGATAGACACATGACCTCCAGGCAGCACTGTAGGCAGTTCTCATTATTATGAGGGGATGTGTTCTAAAATCATCACAACTTTACCCACAGAGCTGATACTGCAAACTGAGAGAAACTGGCTAAATATAGACATTACTGAAACTAATACTAGCAATTTTTCTGTACTCTATTAACCCTATAAAACAAACTTTAAATAAAGGGAATGGCAACAGAAACTTAATTATATTCTGACTCAGGTGCAGTTCCTCATGGCACCCCATAACCCCTTCCACACAAGCCCAGGGAAAGTCACCTCATGGACCTGGTGCTTAGGAACATTATGGGTCCTAACTCTTCCGCTGTACTGCCTTAATACTCACCCTGGTGCCTCTTTTCCTAACCCTTATTCTGGTCCAATCTGCCATCATGGGACTGAATCTTTTGAGCCACTAAGCCCTTCACAACCCAATGGAACCAAAACCACACTGGTAGTAGCACAGACGAGTACATTGACTCCTCTTTATCACCTGCTTCTGTCACGAATTTTCTACATTGTAAAATTATGTAACGTAAATTGTGACATCGAGTGATTTTGCGGGAGGAACGAATTATTATGAAATGTACGAGATTTTGCTCATTCTCTCAACCGTCCGCTCGCGTACTTATATTCGCATCAGTTGTCAAAACTTTCGTCATTCTTTCGCGAGTGATTGTTTTTATGTGCAGACGGTGCATTCCTCTGAGCGATAATTTCTGAATTATCGCTTCTGCCTCCCGGCCGTTGCCCGGGCCACGCCCCTTTCTCACATTCCTCACGTCGGGCACTCAAAACCAGAGTTAGTCTGCTTCTTAGTCACGGAGTGTCTGGTTGTGCCGTACGAAGGCTCGAGCGATCACTTTTCTTAGCGATTTCAGGTCTCAGCTTGTATTGGCGTGAATCCCCGAAGCTCCCACCAACTTGGTGATCGACAGCAGC
>JAGKTI010026540.1:0-13560 GCA_018397915.1 Birgus latro | reverse complement strand
AGGAGGTGACCCACACGCCGACTGCCACTGCCGACCCACATCACATCACCTTCTATTGTCATATTCTCCTCACTGTGTGCATACACAAACAAATGATAGTGTAGGCTACATATCTGACAGCGAAAATTAAATTGCAGTGCTATCCTTCAAATTATTCTATCTGTCTATCTACAGCCCCACGTCCTAATCCCGCAAAGGGTGGCCGCAGACAAAACGCCTTCAAGTCACTCTGACACCCACCATTTGACTGCCCTCCCCCAACTGACTCCCCCTCCCTCATATACCTCTCTGCTTAATGCATATACCTGTTCAAGCAGCCCTTACTTTTAAATGGGAGGGGCTGGACAAAATCTTACAACAAGAGGTTCCTCCTAGACTGATTAAAAACATCTAGCCGTAACAAATATATATATTTACATCTATAAACCTCCTCCCACAGGACTGAATAGGCATAGACTACCAAGCTTTCTTCATGCTTTAAAAAAATACTAACATACGGAGGGTGAGGGCCATTAAGTTTCGTACTGAACAATCCAGATGTTTCAGTAGAGGTGGTACCAGGAAATGTGAGAAACCAAACCGGACTGCTGTAGAATGCACTGTAATGTTGCCTGATACACCAAAAGTATATTCATTTCAATCATCTATCTATTGCTAAACGCCTTATTCCCGTAAGGGGTGGCCACAAACAAATTGCCTCCATGTCACTCTGTCACCCGCCATTTCCCTGCCCTGCTCCCAGCTCACACACTCCTCTCTCATATACCTCCCCACCTCATCCTTGGCCTCCCCCTCCCTCTCCCCTCCTCCACCTCACTCACATACACTTTCCTCGTCAGTCTCTCACTCTCCATCTCTCCACCTGGCCAAACCATCTCAGTGTATTTCTCCTAATGCTTCCTATCACATCCACATCTTTTAATCTTGTACTAACTACATGACACATCAAAACTTTCATTGTGTCAGTTTGTCTTGTGTGGGAGTTGCAATGATTATTTTTTTACCCTACATGTATTGGACATTTTAATAACAATAGAGTACTGAATGTCTTACTATTTGTGCTTTCCATTGGTGACCTTCATATTCCTGTTTTCCCTCTTCAGTGATCGACCTCGCTCCTTCTTGCTGTCCTGTGTTTTCCCGTCTGTCCTGGTTTTTTCCTTCTCGTTTTCCTTGTCCTCCTTGGCTGAAATGTCTCCATTAACCTGGCTCCTACAGGGGCTTCTTGAGGCTGCGCGTTTCATCCTCTCCGCCCAGTCTAGGTGAAACCGACTCAATGGTTTCTTCTCCTCCACCTGCATCGTCACTTTCTGGTCACTGTCTACCCTGTTGAGGGTGGGTGGGGGCAGCTTGGGTCTGGCTGGCAGTTTGGGTCGCTCCCCCGAATGGCTCCTGCTGTGGGCCATGCCAGGGATACGGGTCTTGGGTTTCTTCTCTCGACTCTGGGTATCTCGGTTCTCACACTCGCGTCGTTTCCGCTCCGCGCTGGAGTGGCTCGGACTGCCACCCTCGCGATGCGCATTCTCCGCTCTTCTCCGATCCAGTGAGAGACTCCTGTTGATGTCATTCTTCTGGGGACGATCGCCGGTCTTGCTTCTAACGGACCCTGATCGCTTGCGGTCCAGAGATGTGGTCCATTTTGAAGGGTCTGAACCCCTGCTGGGAGCCCTCTCTAATGTCGAGGTGCTGCAGCCCCCACTACTAAGCTTACTGGTGCTAGAACTGCTACTGCTACTGCTGATGCTGCTACTGCCGCTGAGCCTGCTACTGCTGCGGCTGTAGGGAGGGGCTCGGGGTACCTCTGGGGGTTTGCCGCTGACCTTCTGGCCTCGAAGTCTGAGTGTGGCTTCATCTGAGAACTGTACTTTCTGCTCTCCCTTTTTTGTGCTCTTGCTGGGAGAGTTTGACTCGGAGGCAACTTTGGGCAACTTCTCCATTGTGGATAATACAGTAATATACTACAAACGCAAGCATAACATTTATATTAAGCTATAAAAATAATAAATCTATGGAATCAATATAAAGAACTCATTCTGACTAGAGGATTATACTCTCAAGTGTACATAAATTTCTCTAAGGGTCATGAACGCCTAAACTCAAAGGGAAAAGCAGACAAAAGGAGGGAAATCCACAAGACAACATCTAATCACAGCAAGAAGTACGGCATGGAAAAACCAGCATTCACTTGAAGCTCAGAAGCCTTTCCCTCGTTGCGCAAAAAGGATTCTGAAGAGGAGTGGAAATATGGAGGGTACCTGGCCGTGGAAATATACGAGAACTTCAGCCAACAACAGCTCCAGTCAAATTTCAGTCGACGATTTCTTCATTCAAATTCAACGGCCAGTTCTTTAGTTAATGCTCTGAAATTTTAGCTGGCAAAATCTTCAAACATTCAATTGTGGTGTCGAATCCTGGGGAATATATAGTTGTACAAATCTTCAAGCAATTCAAACATTTAAAATTTCAAATGCAGGAATATTCAGGCAATCCAGCTGTTTAAATTTTTACTTATGGCAATCTTTATGGTGTTCAGTAATTCAGATCTGTCCTATATATATTCTGAAAACTAAGCTGATCGAATATTTTGACAACCCTAAGGCAATTCAATCTCAATCCTCAGTTATGGAAATCTCGGAGTCAGATAAGCCGAGACCTAAAATCTGGCAACAAAATCTTCAAGTAATTCCATCACTATCTTCTGCTGTGGTGGAATTCGTAGGGTAAACACAGCACTTATAAAATCTTCCAGTAATATTGGTGTTTGAATCTTCAGCTATGGATATATGTGGGTAATTCTGTAGTCTAAATCTTGAAAAATATCTGTTGCTGTGATGGAAATTGTTGGGTAATCAGTATAAGTTGAAATCTTGAGGAATATTTATTGTCTTATGCTGTGGCTGGATCTTGGGAATTCACTTGTTATTTAAAGCTCTTATCTAAAGCTGCAGTGTTCTTATCTTAATCTGTGGCACTTGAATCTCAATAATCAGTTGTTATTGTGGTATTCAGTGTTTGTGGTATTATCTTGTGGTAAATCCAGTTGTTCTCTTCCGTAGTGGTGTTGAAGTGGGGTAAATCCAGTGTTGGTGGAGGTGAGGGAGGCAGTGGGCGGGGTTGGCAGGGCAGTGAGCTAGGGTCGTGGGTGAGTGGAGGGATGGGGGACTTGACTAGGTGGGGTGCTCCTTGGCCGACGTCAACATCGTCCTGGCCACGGCTGGGGCTCCAAGGCGATGTGGTGTCACCGGGACGCGGCCAACTTTCTCATTGATTACTTAGGAGGGATGATCCAAACTGGAGACCCTGAAGAATGTAAAGGAAATTGCATTACTTTGGGGATGGTTAAAACTGCATCTCCCTCTCTCCATTATCCTATTTGTCTCCCTCTTCCTTCCAGTCTCTGTCTGTTTGCCTGCCTGTCTCTGTTTTTCTGTGTCTCTGCCTGTTTGCCCACCTGTCTCTTTATGTGTCTGTCTGTCTGTCTCTCTTCATTATCCCATTTTTCTCCCTCTTCCTTCCAGTCTCTCTCTGTCCCTGTCTGTCTGTGTCTCTGTCTGTTTGCCTGCCAGTCTCTCTATGTGTCTGTCTGTCTGTCTCCATTATCCTACTTTTCCCCCTCTTCCTTCCAGTCTCTCTCTGTCTCTATTTGTCTGTTTGCCTGCCTGTCTCTGTATGTGTCTGTCTCTCTCCATTATCCCATTTTTTTCCCTCTTCCTTCCAGTCTCTCGATGCCTCTGTCTCTGTCTCTCTCTCTCTCTAAGAAACATGAGTAATATTCACACAATTCTTTATTTTCTCTAACTTTCAGGCTATACAAACTCTCTGAAGACGCGTTCTGTGTAGCTAAAAACATTAGAGAAAATAAATAACTCAATCTCTAACCTGTATCTCTCTTCCACTCAACATTCGCTACTCAAACAACACCTCAATTCAATTTAGGGGAGTGTGAGCTGGGAGGAGGGCAATGAGATGGCAGGGGACAGGGTGACATGGAGGCGATTTGTTTGTAGCCACCCCTTACGGGATTTAGGCATCTGGCAATAAACAGACTGATAGAATTACAAACTGGGAGAGTTAGAGACAGCCTTCTTTAACTCCTTCACTATTTAAGGTCTTTCTGAATCCCTCCTCCCCTCATCACAATGTCTCCTTATTATTATCCCTGCTGAGAATAAATTTATCAGAGCACAGTGCTGAGGGAGACTTTATAATCCCTACACTTCCAGGCTTCTCTCCTAAACTGAAAAATACCTTTTGGTGGTTGCATGACTAAAGTAAAACAGAGTATGGTGGTAGTGGTGGTAGTAGTAGTAGTACTGGTAGTAGTAGAAGTAAAGCAGTAGTAGTAGGAGTAGTAGTAGTAACAGTAGTACTAGTAGTAGTTGTTGTAGCAGTAGTAGTAATAGCAGCAGTAGTATTGTACCCCCAAGTAAACTCTGAGGACTGCAAGTTGAAGTTCCCCCTGTCTGCAGTGCACCATTCTCCTTTTGGGGGATGAAGGAACTGAGGATATATGTACAACCAGGCAGCTCCCCCACCTGGTTATATCAGTGCCACCTCATGAAGGCATCCCTCTCCAGCACCACACTAACCAGACCACAATAACCGGGAGACAGTCAAGGATAAAATTAAAAAGACATCAGGAAGGAGGATAACTTCGGCTAGACCAATGGCCGAGAGGATGTTAAGAGTTACCTGATAGTGAAAAGCTAAGATAATCCTGGCCACGTTCTCACACCCTGGCCATACTTGAGTGTTTCTGACATTCTCTATGCCTGGGTCTTACGCTGTGCCAAGAAAGAGCGGATATCAAGGTGTGGGAGGAGGTGGATAGGGATTATATTTGACGAGTCTTTACAGCACCTCTTCTTTAGTCGTTTATTTTGCACATTAAAACTTAACTGTGTCTTGTCCATTCTATATATCATTTTCGTGCCAGGAAAAGGGAATATCAATGGGTGGAAGGAGGTGGATGGGGATGTATTTGACGTTACACATAAAGGATAATACGAGGTTTTATAGAACATTTCTTTAGTCATTTATTTTGCATATTAAAGCTTATGTGTCTTGTCTGTTCTATATATAATTGGGTTCCAAGAAAAGAGGATACCATGGGGTGGGAAGTGGTGAACAGGACTACATTCTAGGTAGTATACGAGGCTTCATCTCTTCCTTAGCATGTATTTTGCATATTACTGTATACGTTAAGTCCCTTCATATCATATTAATTATAAAGGCTCCAACTTGCTTACAACCATCTGCCTTGGTCACCTAATGGCAGCTCTCCACACTGTTCAATCTCTGGTAGCTTCCCTATTCAGCCCCTTATCCCTGAGGTCAGACTCTATGACCTCATCCCATATCTTTTCCGGTCTGCCTCTCGCAACCCTACCCTCGATGTTCACACTTCTCATCTACCACACCTAACTGTCATCCTCCATCTCAACATGCCCAAACATCCTTAAATCACTAATGTGTTTTGACATCCCACAACCTCCTCCATACGACTGGTAATGGAGTAGTTGTAGCCTCTGGTTCATCTGAAATGTGAACTGGGCTGCAGGCTGAAGTTGTGCTCCTCAAGCAGTTTCCACTATCCTCCTGCTTTTGGAAGATGGGGAAAAACCTGAGAGACATTTGTAAAACCAGGCATCCCCACCACCCACATGAAGGCATTCCTCTCCAGCACTCAACTACAGTATTGGCTTTTACTCAACTACTGTACAGGCTTTTTACCCTAACTTGGCCAAGACAATCGCCCTTTTGCAGCTTATTTCATGTAGTTTCATGGAAGAAAAACACAATGCTGCAGCTCCACATTCTTTCCACTGCACTTCTTTGTGACCAGCATCATATTCCACTGTTAAAGTAACCTATTATTACAACTCCGCATTCAATCCATCTATCTATTGCCAGACACCTTAATCCCATAAGGGGTAGCCACAAACAAAATTCCTCCATGTCGCCCTGTCCTCCGCCATTTCACTGTCTTGCTCCCAGCTCACACACCCCTCTCTCATATACCTCTCCACTCCAACCCTCCATCTCATCCTTGGCCTCCCCCTCCCTCATATACCTCTCCACTCCATCCCTCCATCTCAACTCAGCATTCAAGAGAGAGACAATTTTAGGCCAAGTTTATTGTAAAGAGAATACTGTAAATTAGCCAAACCATAAAATAACTTTATATGAGTGAATTATATATATGACACTGTGGAGGGCAGTAAGGAGTAATAAGTAAAATAAATCACTTAGGAAGAGGTGTTAGGGAGCTCCCTGAACTGACGAGAATACAGCCAATGTTGAAGAGGACAGTAAGGAGCAATAAGTACAATAAATCACTTAGGAAGAGGTGTTAGGGAGCATCCTTAACTGACAGTATACAGACCAATGTTGAAGAGGATAGTAAGGAGTAATAAGTAAAATAAATCACTTAGGAAGAGGTGTTAAGGAGCTTCATTAACTAACAACAATACAGCCAATGTTGAAGAGGAATGCTGAAGAGAGCAGTAATGTGTAATAAGTAAAATAAATCACTCAGGAAGAGGTGTTAGGTAGCTTCCTTAACTGACATGAATGCAGACCAATACTGAAGAAGACAGTAAAGAGGAATAGATAAAATAAATCACTTATGAATAGGCGTTTGGAAGTTATCTTAACCAATCAAGATACGGGCCAATACTGAAGAGGGCAGTAAGGACCAAAAAGTAAGACAAATCACTTAGGAAGGGGTGTTAGGGAGCTTCCTTAACTGAAGAGAATACAGCAAATGTTGATGAGGACAGTAAGATGTAAAATAAATCCCTTAGGAAGAGGTGTTAGGGAGCTTCCTTAACTGACGAGGATGCAGGCCGATGTCAACCCCGGCAGGCTGTAAATATGACTTGCTGTACACACGGAACACAGACTCTCCATCAGGGCAGTGGTGATGGGGCCTCTCAGGAGTGATATATGAATTATTAATGTGTGGGATGTTACCAGCATCACCAATGTCAGCCGAGATGCATTATACCCTCTTTACCTCATCCACTCACTTGATGCAGCACTACCTAATTATGTCTCACCTCCATCATTCTTTTTCTGCCTCCCCTCTTCCTTTCTTCCTACTTCTCCCTTTCTGACCTGTCTAATTTTATTACTCTTCCTTCCAAATCAAGTGACTACACTGTGCAACAAGCCTACTGGTTTCCTGCAACCCATGAAACAACTTACAACACCAGATGGTAACCATACAACCAATAATGGGGTGATGTGGTGCCTGCTCCCCTACAGTGGAAATGCAAATGCAGCATGCACCCAGGAACCAAACCTAAACACTATTCTCCGTGCCTCACAATGGCGATGTGTTGTAACTGCAATGGAACATCAGTTCACTGCACAGGACAGCCCTGTAGGGGTGACTGCTTGCCTGCAGTTGATAGGACTGCTCTGCCAGACAGACTGGGGCTGATAAACAACCTTAACTTGGCCCAGAGTACCATTCTTTGGCAGTTTATTTCATGTAGGTGAGTGGCAGAAAAAGGCCATGATGTGACTCCATCTCATAGCACTTGTTTGTAACTACTGTACCATCATATTCCAGTGCTCATCTATTGCTACAACTAAGCATTCAAGATGAAGAGATGGCAATTTTAGGCCATGTCAGAGTAAAAACAGTATAAACACACAGCCTGAAACTGCCTCATCAACATCAAAATGCTAAGCTGAAGCAGTACCTGAATGGTCACACACCTCTCTGTAATAATCCCGTCAATACGCTAGCATCAATTTTATGTTATCCTCCCTACCAAAAGATGATTACATTCGGCATAAAAAAGACCTCTAAAGGGTTTAACTGATGAAAGCTGCTGTATATCAAACCCCTCCAGTTCAAAGAGCCTCTCCTAGGCTCAATAAAACTGTTTGGAAGTGGTCAGGCCATGTGGTGAGGATGGAGAGCAAGAGACTAATAAGGAGAGTGTATGTGAGTGAGGTGGAAGGTGGGAAAGGGAGGCTGAGGATGAGATGGAGGGATGGAGTTAGAGGTACTGTACACGAAAGAGGGGTGTATGAGCGGGGAACAGGGCAGTGAAATGGCAGGGGACAGGGTAACATGGAGGTGATTTGTTTGCGGCCACCTCTTACGCGACTGAGTCATCTGGCAATAAACAGATAGACTGACAGAAGTAACAAGAAAAAAAACGCTAGGCAAAGACGTCCCCTGAGAGTCCGAAAATGGGATTCAGTGATGCTCAAGAGGTACTGGTGGTATTCTGCTTGAAGAAACTAACTCCTTTTGTCTTATCGTTTTGCATCGTTTATGAAGGCACATGCTTGCTTCACTACAGCTGCTTTTCCAGTACAGCATTTCTATCCATCTATAGCCAGACGCCATAAACCCATAAGGGGTGGTTGTTTGTCTCTGAGTTAGTTGTTTTACGGGGAGGGGCACTAACCCTCCGCCAACCCACTTGTTGACACGTAGGGAACACGTATGGTTGATTATATGGTTACCGCCCAGGGTGTAACTGGTTTTCTGGCTTACAGGAAACCATTAGGCTTGTCACTCAATGTAAAGCCACCTGAGAAGGAAAGAAAAGTAATAAAAAGTGACAAGAAAGATGGGAGAAATAGGAAGAGAGGAGGACAGACAGAAAAAGAATGATAAAGGTGAAGGAAGAAGTAGGCAGCACTACATCAAGTGAATGGATGATGGTGAGAAATAGGAAGAGAGGAGGACATACACAGAAAAAGAATGATAAAGGTGAAGGAAGAAGTAGGCAGCACTACATCAAGTGAGTGGATGATGGTGAGAAATAGGACGGGAGAGTATGGCAACTGGCCACTGACAGATAAACAGGCAGATACCGGTAAGTATTTACTAACTGATTTCAACTTCATTTATACAAACTACCGATATGTGTGGTGAGGAATTTTGTATAGTGTAATTACCATACATTTCAACAAGTCAGCAGCAAAACAGGAATTTATTTGTGAGGTAATTAAAAAGTCTAAATTACAACTGATAAAAGTGTTTCTATCTATCTATAGCCTGACGCTCTACTCCCGCAAAGGGTGGCCGCAGAAAAAACACCTCCAAATCACTCTGTCAATCCATCATTTGACTGCCCTCCCCCCAACTTACTCCCCCCTCCCTCATATATCTCTCAACTCCACTCCTCCACCTCATCCTCAGTCTCCCCTCCCTCCGCTTCACCCACATACACCCTCTTAGTCAGTCTTTCATTCTCCATTCTCTCCTTATGTCCAAACCACCTCAGTATGTTTCTCCTAATTTTCTCAATCACATCCACATCCACCCCACAACGTTCTTTCACTTCTTCATTCATCAACTGATAATATTTTCTAAGGCCTCATATGTGGTGAAGTGTGGGTTATAATCAATTTCCTTCCTAGTAATTCAACCACCAAACACGGAATTATTTGATAACTTATTGGAATTATTTGATAACTTATTGCAATTATCAAACATGTCTTTATCACTTTAATCACATTATCATAAATACACACAGAATGAGAATGGTATGAAATCAGCCTTGCTACTATTTGGCACTTGATTAAAACCATTAACAAATGAGGACGTGAAGGAGCACTGTGGTGTGGATGTGATAAGAAGCGTTAGGAGAAACACACTGAGGTGGTCTGGTCATGTGGAGAGGATGGAGAGTGAGAGACTGATGAGGAGAGTGTATGTGAGTAAGGTGGATGTGGGGGGGGGAGGGAGAGAGAGGCCAAGGATGAGATGGAGGGAAGGAGTTGAGAGGTACATGAGAGGGAGTGTGTGAGCTGGGAGCAGGGCAATGAAATGGCGGGGGAGAGGGCGACATGGAGGCGATTTGTCTGTGGCCACCCCTTACAGAACTGAGGCGTCTGGCAATACAGTAGACAGACAGAACACTATTCGTACACTAACTTCAAAAACACTTTCAAAAACCATGAATATAATGACAATTCTGTGGACAAATTCACCATCAATGCCTACTGCTCTTTTCTATATAACTCACTGGGAAAAGAAAATTACCTTTCACATAATTACAGCCATTTAGAGCACCAGTCAAATGATTTCCACTTAATTTCTAAAAACCACATCCACATAATTTGACAGATCTGTAGACTAAATCACCTACTCAGTTCCTAACTAATTTTCCTGATTCAGAGGCAAGAGGAAAAACTGTCTTCTACCTATCTATTGCCAGACACCTTAATCCCGTAAGGGGTGGCAACAAACAAATCGCCTCCATGTCACCCTGTCCCCTGCCATTTCATTGCCCGGCTCCCAGCTAACACCCTCCCTCTCTCATATACCTCTCCATTCCATCCCTCCATCTCAGCTTTAGCCTTCCCCTCCCTCTCCCTCCCTCCACCTCACTCACATACACTCTCCTTGTCAGTCTCTCACTCTCCATCCTCTCCACATGGCCAAACCACCTTAATGTGTTTCTCCTAATGCTTCCTATCACGTCCACATCCACACCACAACGCTCCTTCACTTCCTCATTCGTTAGTCTGTCTCTCCATGTGACTCCACATGCTCCTCTCAAATAACTCATTTCCACTGCTCTCACTCTTGACTTCTGTCCTTCCAACAGGGTCCAAGCTTCACTTCCATATGTCAGAGTTGGTATCACAATACTGTCATGTAACAGCTTTTTCACTTCCATGCTCACCTCCCTGTTTCTTATCACTGCTTTCAACGAACCAGCAACCTTTCTTCCCTGCTGCACCCTTTCAAGCACTTCACCCTCCAGACTTCCATCCTTACTCATCACACTTCACTAAATTTTCATGAACCACATATATTCCTAGACAATTATGCAAATTCACCTACTTAATTCCTACCTGATTTTTCGGGCTCAGTGGCAAGAGAAAAACAATTGTCTTCCGCCGAATATAACCTCAATTTGTCAATCAATTCCAACTACATTTTCAAAAATTAACTACTGGTATATTCCTTGATAATTCTGCTTACAAATTCACCCACTCAATGCCTACCTGATTTTCTTCTGACTCAATGGGAAGAGGAAATATCTTCACTGTAAAAATTAACACTTATTTGTCAAATGTTTTCCACCAAATTAAAAAAAAACAAAAAAAACTCTGCTTCATAATTCAGCATACAAATTCACCCACTCAATGCCTGCATGATATTTTCCTGGCTCAATAACAAGAGGAAAATTTGTCCTCTACTTTACTATAATTATTAACACTTATTTGTCAACCAATTCCAACTACATTTTCAAAAATTAACTACCGGTAAATTCCCTGATAATTCAGCATACAAATTCACCCACTCTGTGCCTGTCTGATATTTTCCTGACTCAGTGACAAGAGGAAAAAAACAATCACCTTCATTATAATCATTAAGACTTATTTGTCAACCAATTTCAACCATATTACCAAAAACAAATCACACTGCTTGATAATTCTGCACACAAATTCACCTACTCAGTGTCGACCTGATATTTTCCTGACTCAAGGACAAGAGGGAAAAAACAATCACCTTCATTATAATCATTTACAGTTATTTGTCAGTCAATTTCAACCACATTTTCAAAAATTAACTATATTTCTTGTTAATTCAGCACACAAATTCACCCACTCAATCCCTACCTGACATTTTCCTGACTCAATGACAAGAGGAAAAAACAATCAGCTTCAGTATAATTCACACTTATTTTTCAGCTTATTTCAATTACACTGTCAAAAATTAACTATATTTCTCGATAATTCAGCACACAAATTCACGCACTCAATGCCGCCCCGACACCAACACGTCTGACAGGTGCCCCTTCACTCGCTTCACAATTTGAGGTCAGACAGAATTGCACAAGAAATACATGTACACACCCACTTCCTGCCCCCACTTCCCTGTTATATTCTACCTCCCGTCAAACTCTTTTTCGGGCACAAAACGGGTATTTCAATGGGTAAATATACGCAAATAAATCAAGCTTCCTGTCATAATGGTACGAGTTTTAACACCTGGTCATTCACGGGGTCATGTCTACTCAAGGGTCGGGGATGTTGAGTCAGGCTGTATTTTTTGCATTTTACTCCAACAATGCCGCGTCACTCTAGAAATTTCCACCAAAAACCACTTTCCCAATAACCCCTCACCAACTGGGCATTGACTCAAGCCCAAATCATAGGGAAATATCGGGGAAATTTAAGTTAGACATGAAAAGAGAAACCTCACCTGGCCAGCATAGGCTCCCTGCATGTAAACAAACTAAAGGCTAACGTTGCTAAACCCAAAATCACAGATGACGCTAAACTTGCAATAAAACACCGCTAGCACGCCACCAAATTGAAATAAAATCAAGGGTACAGCTAAAAAAAGTGTAATAATATCTAGTATGTCACAAAAAACTAGACAGACCATGAAAAAATCCCGCTATTTTGTCGCAACTCATTCTAGGATTTTCCCGCTAAAATTAAAAATGCCCCACGAATCGCCACCAAAGCGCTAATATTTCCAGAACATCCCAAAAATGAAGCAAATATTTCTAAGATACAGCCAGAGTTCTCATACATAGACTTTACAATTTCTCTCTAAACATGTCTTAATCTAGCGTACAAAATAGCTACCTTGTCAACACTGGTGGGAGGAGGCAGAGGATCCCCGCAGTGTGACGTCATACCACGTGACATCTGCATGCTCGCCCGCCCTCCTTCATCACATTTAAACTTCCTAAACAGTCCCAGCCTCCCATGACTCACCCCCAGATGAATAAAACCGTCTGGCGCCAGCTGGAATGAAATACTAGCGTTATCCTGACGATGACTAGGCTAATGAATCCTTTTGGGGGACAGGGGGTGAGATGAGACGTAATGTTTGTTATTTTTTTAAACTCTAACTTAGACTAAAACTATCAACTCTTCATCTTCAATACTAACTCATAACAAGAGATTAACACGAGAATATGATGCTAGCTAGTCACGAAGAAGTGCTATGGGAAGGATGTAAAGCAGTGGAACTCTCATTTTCCATTCATTGACCTGCGTGATGTAACCTGTGAAAAGACGAAAATCTGGGCCAAGTTAAGGTGAAAGAACTATACACAGCAAAGCCACTCAGTTATTTCAGTGCCACCACGTGAAGGCATCCATCTCCTGAATACACAAACAAGCAATTTTTACCCCTTTTATACTTATTATTATTATCGTTATTATTACTACTGCTACTACTACTACTACTACTACTACTATTGTTATTGTTGTTCTTATTTCCTACAGGATAGCTTCTTAATTTTACAAAACACCCATCATATGAATAATAAAAACCATAAATCACTGAACAATATTAAATGACGAAAAAAAAACACTATTCACTTTCGGTTGCACCCCCCCTCCCTCTCTCACTCTTACATAACTACCATCAACATACAAATCATTAAATACTACTACTTCTACTTATACTACTACTACTACTACTACTAATAATAATAATAATAATAATAATATTGTAATAATAATAATAATAATAATAATAATAATAATAATGCAACACAACTAAATCATCCACTTTCTGTTACGTCTATAATTTTCCCAGTAGAATAATTG
>JAGKTI010026539.1:0-13560 GCA_018397915.1 Birgus latro | reverse complement strand
AATGTATATATCTCGATGTCCATTATCCAAATAGTTCATTATCAGGATGCCATGATCTGGCTGTTCATAACCGTTATTCGTACAATTTTCCATTTTATCCAGACAAAATGCTTGTCTGCATAGAAATTATGACCTCATGAATATTTTCACCCAGCCAGGCTGGTTTTTTCACATCACTGCACAGTATGGCCCTGCAGTAGTGATTGCTAGTCTGTAGTTGATGGTTCTGCTTGACTATGGCAATTGCTTGTCTGTGGTTTATAGGTCTGCTTGACCAAATAGTGTAAAACACCAGGAATAGGTGTTGTATGATGTACTGTAGTGGTCCTTTATGACTTTCAAAGTTAGGGTATGTATGTAAAGGGGGCTAGGGGAGACGTCCATTATCCAGACAGATCCACTATCCGGATATCCCTTTGGCGTTATTGTGTCGGAGAATTGAGGGATTACTATATACGTATATAGATAGGTAGATATGCACATACAGTATGTATAAGAAAAAATCAGCTTAAATCTATTCCATAGAAAGTCTACCTGTCTATCTATTGCCAGACACCTTAATCCCGTAAGAGGTGGCCACAAACAAATCGCCTCCATGTCCCTCTGTCCCCTGCCATTTCACTCCCTTTCTCCTAGCTCACACTCCCCTCTCTCATATACCTCTCCACTCCATCACTTCATCTCATCCTTGGCCTCTCCCTCCCTCTCCACCCCTCCATTTCACTCACATACACTCTCCTCATCAGTCTCTCACTCTCCATCCTCTCCACATAGCCAAATCACCTTAATGTGTTTCTCCTAACACTTCCTATCACATCCACATCCACACCACAACATTCCTTCACTTCATTATTTGTCAGTCTGTCTCTCCATGTGACTCCACATGCTCCTCTCAAATAACTCATTCCCAGTGCTCTCACTCTTGACTTCTGTCCCTCCAACAAGGTCCAAACTTCACTTCCATATGTTAGAGTTGGTATCACAATACTGTCATGTAGTAGGTTTTTCACTTCCATGCTCACTTCCCTGTTTCTCTGTTTCTCATCACTGCTTTCAAGGAACCAGCAACCTTTCTTCCCTGCTGCACCCTTTTAAGCACCTCACCTTCTAAACTTCCATCCTTACTCATGACACTACCCAAGTACTTAAATGGACTCACATTCTGCATATCCTCCCCATCCAACCTCACTGTACATTCACTGACTTCACTTCTCTTGAAGAAAGTCTTCCACCAATAGTCAGATCTGGCACTAGTAGATTCTTCAGGAATTCTTTATTTCTCCCTGGTAAACACCACCCGATGCAGAAACTTGCTCACACAGTTTGAACTTAGGCATTGGGATGATGATTATATATATACTATATACTATATATATATAAAGTTGCACTTTTGCTCACATATTATGAGTGTTATTTGGATTGCTACATTATTCTGAATTGATTTCAAATGGTACTCATTTTTTTTTCCCCCCCCATAGGTGAACAGCAATGGTTTCATCTCATTTTTGACTGAGATCCCAAGCTTCTTCAATGTGCAGTTTCCCCTTTCCTACCCCATCATAGCTCCCTTCTATTCAGATGTGGATGTCAGAGAGGCTGGAGCTATCTGGTACAGGTGAGTCCTATACATACCTGCATAACCAAGAAAACTTGTTGTCTAATGCATTCAATATCATGACATGGTAGTAGATGAGGACACCCATCATCCCTTCACATGATGTACTGCCTACTTCTTCCCTCACCTTTATCATTCTTTTTCTGTGTCTCCCCTCTTCTCTTCCTACTTTCTGTTTTCATTCCTATCACTTCTTATTACCCTTCTTTCAACTTGAGGGGACTCTGAGTGACATGCTCAGTTGTTTCCTCTGACCCAGAACACCATTAACAAAGATGTGTAGTAAATATATAACCAACATACTGTAATGAGGTGATGTGGAGCCTACAGTGGTGCCCCTGTAAACTGGATGGAGAAACACAACTGCAGCATCCATCTAGGAACAAAAGCTCCACACACTTCCCCTTGTGTCCCTGTGGCAAGGCACCATCTGCTACAGTTTAGTACACGGGATGGCCCTGCTGGGAGGATTGCCTGCCAGTGGCGGACAAGCCTGCTTGACCAGACAGACCAGGGTTACTCAACAATCATGACATCTTTTTTTCATAATTAATCCTGCTACCTTATTCATCTTAGATGTGACTTCTCATAGTGAATCATAAATCATAGCCAGTAACTCTTCACTCTGATAAGATACCTGAAATAGGAGTGTTCGTGTGGAATGAAAAATCTGCCAAAAACCAACAGAAACTATGTCTCGTATTCATTTCAGCGGGCTAAGGGGGTCTGAGTTAAACTTCAGTGTTATTTTTCTGATTGTTAATTACAATATTGGTTAAGCAAATAGCTTTTAAAAACGTATATCGTTCTTACTTATGCTATTTTACCCAAAATATCGCCAAGAAATATATGTACAGGTATTTATATATTTTTCCCGCAAGGCTTCCATATGGCCTAACATTTTTAGATTCCAGTAAATAATAAAGTATGGATAGACCATATATGCCATTTTTTATACAAGTCAGACTATCTACAAGTGTCAGTATTTATACGGCTTTTTTACTTCTTACAGTCCAAAAACTGTCTTATTGACAGATATTGTCATAACCTTCTTGGGGAAGAATATGTAAATACAGCATACTATTTTTTTTGCCGATATTTTGGGTGAAGTAGCATAAGTAAGAGTGATGTACATTTTTAAAAGCTATTTGCTTAACCAATATCGTAAATATCAATCAGGAAAATAACACTGAAGTTTAAGTAAGACCCCCTTAGCCCGCTGACACGAATAAGAGACATAGTTTCTGGTGGTGTCTGGTAGATTTTCCATTCCGCGCAAATGCTCCTATTGTGCTCATGCTGCAATCAGATGAGTTTAGTTGACTAAGGGGAGACCTTTTGTAGGGAGGGAGTTAATAAACTGCCATAAAATGAAACATAAGTGTATGGCAGTCGCTTGTTCTACTTTGACTAATTTCCATGAGTAGATGAGATGAGCATCTGTAATAGCTGCAGCTATCCCAACCATATATTCCACCCCAGCCCATCCAAAAAGGTGTCCTTTGTTCGAACAACCCAAATGAACACCACATGCACCCTCAACATGCCACAGATGCTCACCAGACATGCCACCAGTGCCTCCACACATCCTGTATTAGGCCTGGACTCCTGTGGGGGTGGCAGAAATGTTTAAAAGTGTGATGCTTCTAAAACTTTTTTTGCAACTTGTCAGACCCACAGGTCATAGAGTGACAAAGTTAGGTACACACTGGATTTGCCACCCCTGTGGATGCGACAGAAAAGTGTAGCCTACCCTTTTCAGTGATGACACCCTCACATCATATATTCTGTCACAACCCCCAGTCAGTTTTTTGCTAGAACCACTTCTCAAGAATACTGTGTCTTAATAGATGATGATGATGATGATGACAGTAGTAATAAATATAATTCATTCATTCATTCGTCATCTAATCCTGTGTTGCCCGATGAAGAACATACTCACAGGAGCAAGTTGGTCCTGATATTTAAGCTGAGAGTGACCAGCGTTACTTATCCCTGAGTGGCATTACTTGAGTAATAAACCCCAGCCATCCCTTGGATATAAACCTACCTAGGCTCAATCTGATTGGAGTGCCTTAATTGCCCACTAAACCACCAGGCACTATAATTTGGTAATATGGTTACCACCCAGCATAGTAAATGGTTTCCTGGTGTACAGGAAACCATTTGCCATGTCACTCAGTGTAGAGTCACCTGTAGACAGAAGGAAGAGGAAAGAATGAAGGTAAGAAAGACAGAAGAGGAAGGAAGGAAAGACGGACAGAAGTGAGGAAAGGGCAGTCACCTGAGAGCATCACTACATCGAGTGAGTGAATGGTGACCGCCCCCACCTAATACAATTATAATAATAATCTTAATGCAGTAATCTTCCCATTATCCGACGTAATAGAGCCAAAGGCATGTCCGGAAAGTGGTCTTGTCCGGATATTTGCCCTGAAGCTTCCACACCGGTCATTCCTGACCCTAACCTAACCCAAATCAGCAAACTACCTACCTGCCTCCCTACGGACATGCATAGTACTTATTTAAGACCCCATTCACATACATAATGGACACAAAGCATGAATTAATTGACATTTAACCAAAAAATGATGATTTTGTTGTGAGTAAGCCATAGGTGTTCACCACTTGGCAGCATAGTGTAAGTATCGAACTTGGCAGTCTCTATGAAAATCACCCATTTCACAGCTTATGCACTAAAATAATGGACACAAAGCATGAATTAACTGAATTTTAGCCAAAAAATGATGATTTTGAGGTGAGTAAGGCAGAGGTGTTCACCACTTGGCAGCATAGTGTAAGTAAGTATTGGATATGGCAATCACTATGAAAATCACCCTTTCTCACATCATATGCACTAAAATAATGGACACAAGGCATGAATTAATTTAATATTAACTAAAAAATGATGATTTTGAGGTGAGTAAGGCAGAGGTGTTCACCACTTGGCAGTGTAGTGTAAGTATCGGACATGGCAATCACTAAGAAAATCACCCTTTCTCACATCTTGTGCACTAAAATATGGGATACAAAGCATCAGATAAATAAATTGTTACCAGAAAAATGATGATTAAGAGGTGAGTATGGCAAAGGTGTTCACCATTCTGCAGCATGCTGAAAGTAAGTATCGGACATGGAAATCACTGAAAATCACCTTTTTCACAGCTTTTGCACTTTAGTACTATTGGTCACAATGCATGAAAAAATAAATTGATAACAGGAAGTTATTATTTAGATTTAGGGAAAATTTTAACCACTTTACAGCATGCTGAAAAAAGGTTAGACATGGAAAATCATTATGAAAATCACCTTTCTCACAGTCTATGCATGAAATTAATGAAATGGGAAGAACAAAACAAGGATTTTTGCAGAAGTTTTGGTACTTACAACAAGGCTGTGGCTGTCCTGAGGAATAACCCACTCCGTCCTCCCAGACTCTGACAGTATTGAAGGTGCACCTGAGGCACCTGCAGGAATTCACCAATGCAGTTCACTAAATCCTTGGCACTTGTGCTGCACTTCACACTGACCGGCACTTTTCACCACGTTTTTCTTCACATCATTGTTAATTCCGGTGTGGTCCAGTGGCGAGTCCTTGATGCTTAATCACTGTCAGAGTCTGAGAGGAGCTGCTGAAGGCGGCCTAGGGGCTCGTCGGAGGGACGTGGTGATGGGCTGCCCACTGCAGAGGACTCAGAAGATAGCCACAAACTCACATCCACTTGTGACTCCGCTGTGGCTGATATGCTGGGCTGTGGCTCGGAGCTTGAAGTCCTGTCTTGGGGAGGCATTGGTGTGGAGTGAGGGCTGAGCATGGCAGGGGTGATGGGCCTGAAAAAACTCAATGGTTGATTGACGCAAGCAACAACGATTTTGACGATTAATGATGCGCTGCCTGAAAGCTCGCACTTCCTTCACGAGTCCCAAGGGCCCCATCTCCCTGTCGCAGTCCGGGTGTTCTAGGTAGTCCACGATGAACTCCATGTGTTCCCGGAGTGCGCTCAGCTTGGGGATGGCTGGAGTAGTGACATGCTGAGAGGAGTCTACATCATCACCCCTGTCCTCGTCAGAATCTTCTAGCTGGGTACTGGGACCTGCAACCGAAGATGCGATCTTGATATCAGACATGATCTGATACCCAGGATTGCCCTCGTCGTCATCCAACCACTCACGCACTTAGTCCACATCCACATTGTCTCCACCCGCACGAAGACGTGCATGGAAGTCATCCACCTCAAAACCTAGAAAGTCATGCACCACATCAGTTCCATGAAGCAGACGAGACCAACCACTTTCCAGAGTCTTGATGGAGCCTTCCTTCCATGCACTGGCCCAGTTATAGATGGCAGACTTGATGTTGTAGCGGCGAAGGTTTACCACAGTCCGCTGGCCTCACGTGTCTCGTCCTTCCCTGCGCTCATCCTCATCCTCAAAGACAACCACCACCTCATCCAAAACCTCCATCGGTACAGCCTCTTCGTTGCCACAATCACTCCCTGGTCCATTGGTTGGATGAGAGCAGTGGAATTAGGTGGCAAAAACAAGCACCTAATGCGGCCATTCTCAGCCACCAACTTCTTGTCAGACAATGCGCAGGTGCATTGTCCAGAATCAGGAGGACCTTTACCTGGTCGTGTGGGATTTTCAGTGCCTCTGTCTGATAATGGAAAAGCTCCTTGATGAAGTGTTGGTGAAACCAGTCTCTGAAGATCTTGGTTGTGAACCAAGCCTTCACAGATTGATACCACACTACAGGAAGGACATCCATTAACCCACGAAGGCACTGAGGCTGCTTTGCACGTCCAACAATAACAGGCTTGAGCCGGTGCATGCCGTTAGCAATGGCGCAACACAAAGCAGACATCTGTTGCTTGGAGAGCTTGCGGCCAAGTATACGCTTTTCTGTCTCCTCAGCGAGAGTGTTCGTGGGCACCGAGTGATAGAATATGCCAGTTTCGTCAGCATTATAGACTTGACCAAGAGTGAGGCCCTCCCTGTCGATCAAGCTCTTCACCTTCTCCTGAAACTCTTCCGTTCCCTCCTCGTTGGCGTCCAAAGCTTCACCATGGGCCTTACGGTTAGTAAGTCCGTGCCGTAACTTGAACGCAAAGAGCCAACCTTCGGATGCCTTGAAGTCTGCGGTGTCATGTAACCTTGCGAACTTCTCGGCAGCAGCTTTCAGCTCCATACCATTTACCAGTACACCAGCAGCACGTTGTTGTTGATACCAGATGAGTGTGGAACAGTCGATTTCTGCATACTTGGGAGTAAACATAACCTTCCTCTCCATGTTCCGCCTGGTTTTCGAAGCAAAGTCAGCCGTGTACTGGTGGAGTTTGTCTCAGGACGTCTTGATATCAAACAAAGTAGAGCGAGAGAGATTGAACCAGATGAGTGTGGAACAGTCGATTTCTGCATACTTGGGAGTAAACATAACCTTCCTCTCCATGTTCCGTCTGGTTTTCGAAGCGAAGTCAGCCGTGTACTGGTGGAGTTTGTCTCAGGACGTCTTGATATCAAACAAAGTAGAGCGAGAGAGGTTGAATTCACGTAGGGTGCATGAGGTCATCCACCCCGCGTCCACCTTCTCCAATATCTTCCGTTTCTTCTCATGAGTCAGCACCACCCGTTTCCTCTTCTCAGGCGGCAGGGCCATCATCACACACACGATGAAGAGGGTGGAGAGGAGCAGCAAGCCCTGCAGGAAGTAGGGAATCACCACAAAAGTGAGCACATGAGCAGCCATGGCGAGAGCGTCTTCACAGTCCGGCGACTGGGCAGGAAGTGGGGTAGAGCGAGAGCAGGCGGGCGGCGCGAAAACACAGGTGGTCGGCGCGCGGGGGAAATTCAAAATGACATGTCGGAAAAAATCTTTTTTTTGGGGGGGGGGTTCGAACGTCTCGGCCAACGATGTCCGGACAGTGAGGTATCTGGTTATTGGTCGTCCGGATAGTAGGGTGATTAGAGTATATGCCACTTTCCAACTTTTTTTGTTGTTCTTTATTCCCTCTTCTCTCCCTCTCTCTGTAGGTACCACTTCCTCAAATTTTGATCCATAACTCTGTTAGAACAGTCTTCTCTTCCTGCATTCTCTGTTCGTGTTTTGCCTTTGCTTCCTTTACTAGCTTCTTTAGTTTAGCTCTTTCTTCCTCATTTACTTCTCTCCTTATCCAGACATACTTGAACTCCTCTTTGTCTGATGATTTCCATGTTCTGTTGATTTAATTTACCATTACCTGAGACTTAAACTTTAAGTGGGCTTGCCCCTCCATCCTCTTACTTTCGTAGCCTAAACACTTCTTCAGTCTCTTCGTAAGTTTCGTTGTTACCCTTTATAACTACTGATACTATATTTTTAGCCTTACTCAGTTCTTCTCTATCCCTTTCTGATTTTACTGTCATACGTTTTTCTCTTACTCTTGAAATTATCACATTTTTTCTTGTCTACTACATCCCTGACAAAAGATTTTGTACTTCTTAGTACCCTAACTGCTTCCTTCTCCACCTTTTCCTTGCTTTGTGTGTGTGTGTGTATGTATGTCTTTCATGTTTTTTAGGGCTGTGATGATTGCTTGCTCGCCTGTGGTTGGTGAATTTGGTTGACCATAATTATTGCTTGGCTGAGGTGTATTGGCCTGCTTGGCCAGGTAGAGTAGTGTAAAACACAAGGAATAAGTGTTGTACAAAGCACTGTAGTGGCCTTTTACAATGGCTTTCACAGTTATGGTATGTACAGATGGGGAGCATGGGAGAAAAACACTATCTGGACAGAGCCACTATCCAGTCATGCCTTTGGCTGTATTATATTGGATAATCGAGTGATAACTGTACTGCATTTCCAAAATAATACCACCTCATCATAATTACTTCCTGCTGACTGTAAAGGCTGGACTCATAGTCTGATTTATTTTACAGAAGAGGAATGTTTAATGTACTAAAGGTAAAGCTAAAACCCTTTCTCATATTAGTACCTTTCCAGTATGTATAGTGGCCAAGGTTAGGTATTTCAGTCACCCATATTCACAAAGTTACTCAGAATGACAAAACCTGACTCAAGGTCTGATTCAGCTTTGCACAAAAAGGAAGGCTTAATGTAGTCTTAAAAGTTAAACCCTATCTCATGTTAGCCCCCTTTCTCATATTATTACCTTTCCAAAATTTAGAGTGGCCAAGGTTAGGTATTTCACTCACCCAGTTCACAAAGAAAGTTTCACACTGTAAGGTACTCAGATTGACAAAACCTGACTCAAGGTTTGATTCAACATTGCACAAAAAGGAAGGCTTAATATTCAAGTTTACACATTAGCATATTGGAGACTTATCAATTGAAAAACTCCAGCCATCTGTAGGAGTTCAAACTTTGACTTGCAGGACAAGGTCATTACTGGCATGCTTTTAAATATTGCTTGTGAAGAGAAGTTAATGTCTTTTATACCAGAAAAGCCTTGAGGTGTACCAAATGCTATGGCAAGATTTTTATATTTTCGTAAAAATATACGCAACTAAATAAGAATGATTATCTGAAAAATTTCTCTGAGATGTAAGTTAATGAAGGGTGAAATATTTGTCTGAAAACTTTCCTTGAGCCATACGGTAGTGAAGGCTTATGTATGGTAATTTGACTATCAGCATATGGTTGAGCAGTGTGAAGCGTTAGCAGCACTGACATCTACAGTTTCGCAGATGATCAGATGCCAGTTGGCATGAAGACCCTTAACTTGAGTGATGTTGTCTTTACTTTCTTATGTTCTTGAGCTGTTGCTCCTTGCTTCTTTGTTCAGTGACTTTTTCCTTTCTGATATCAGTCAAACATCTAAAAGTTGTCTTGCCCAGAGTGTAATTTCTGTGCAGTCTTAAAATCATGTTGTGAGTTTCCATTGCAGTCTTGTCAGTCTTGAAGTATAATTTTATGTTTGCACATCACTCCTGAGTGCTGCAAAAATCTTGATGGTTAGTTGGTCACATAACATTGCACTTATCCTTGCTGTGATGCATTGGTGCTTGGTATATTATTGTCAGGTAATATCATCTAATATACTATAGTTCCACCTGAAACTGAAAAAAAGATTTTGATGAAACATGGCAGATGAAAGAGTGCAGCGAAGGATGACAAAAATGATACCTAGATTGAGAAATAAACCATACGAGGAACGTTTAGAAGCCTTGAATCTCTTTACCTTAACTAAACGGAGGATACGAGGAGATTTAATTCAAGTGTTCAAAATATTCAAAGGACAAGATAACATGGCTGTCAATAAATACTTCACAGTTGATCACTCAAATTATACTAGAGGCAATGGGCATAAAATAATTGGCAAACGATTCCACTCACATGAAGCTAAGCATTTCTTCTTCAATAGAGTTGTAAATAGTAATCCCTCCAATATCCGACGTAATAGAGCCAAAGGCATGTCCGGATATTGGTTTTGTCCAGATATTGGTCCTGAAACTCCAGCACTGGTTTTAAATGACCCTAACCTAACCTAACCTAAATCAGAAAGCTACCTTCCTACCTCCCTAGTGGACATGTATAGCACTTATTTAGGTCCCTTTTCACATAAATAATGCATACATAGCATGAATTTATTGAATTTTAACCAAAAAATGATGATTTAGGGGTGAGTGAGTCATAGGAGCTCGAACTTGCCAGCATAGTATAAGTAAGTATTGGACATGGAAATCATCTTTTCTCACATTTTATGCACTAAATTATTGGATACAAAGCATCAAATACAGTAAATGATGTTAATTGCTACCAGAAAAATGGTTAGGTTAGGTTAGGTTTGGTTAGGTTATGACCGGACATGAAATTCACTGCTTCAACCTTTTTCATAGCTGGTGCACTTAATAACCATGCATGAAAGAATTAAATTAAAAGCAGGAATTTATGATTAACACAAGGTTAGGTTAGGTTAGGTTAGGACCAGACATGAAATTCACTGCTTCAACCTTTTTTCTAGCTGTTTTACTTAAGAACCATGCATGGAAAAATTAAATAGCAAGCAGGAAATTATGATTAACATTTAGGGTAATTTTTTAACACATGTACAGCATGATGAAAACAGGTTAGGCATGAAAATCTTTATGGTAACCATAGGTTAGGTTAGGTTAGGACTGGACATGAAATTCACTGCTTCCACCTTTTTTCTAGCTGTTTTACTTAAGAACCATGCATGGACAAATTAAATTGCAAGCAGGAAATTATGATTAACATTTAGGGTAACTTCTTAACACATTAACAGCATCATGAAAACTGGTTAGGCATGAAAATCTTTATGGTAACCATAGGTTAGGTTAGGTTAGGACCGTACATGAAATTAACTGCTTCAACCTTTTTTCTAGCTGTTTTACTTAAGAACCATCCATGGAAAAATTAAACAGCAAGCAGGAAATTATGATTAACATTTTTGGTAATTTTTTAACACACGTACAGCATGATGAAAACACGTTAGGCATGAAAATCTTTATGGTAACCATAGGTTAGGTTAGGACCGGACATGAAATTCACAGCTTCAACCTTTTTTCTAGCTCTTTTGCTTAAGAACCATGCATGGAAAAATTAAATAGCAAGCAGGAAATTATGATTAACATTTTCGGTAATTTTTTAACACATGTACAGCATGATGAAAACACGTTAGGCATGAAGTTAGGGTACTTACGAACAAAAAGCAGCCGTCCTGATGTAATAACCCACTCTATCATCTCAGACTCTGACAGGAAGACGTTTCACCTGACACACCTTTCCACTTGAGAATCACCAGCACTTCTCACCAACACTTTCACCAAGGTTTTTTTTTTTATAACTGGAATAACATCACTTCACTGCACTGTACACAACAGTAAATTCCCGTGTGGTCTAGTGACGATCCATGGAGCCTTGTGAACTTCTCAGCAGCAGCTTTCAGCGCCGTTCCACGTACCAGCACACCAGCAGCACGTTGTTGTCGATACGGAATCAACATGGAGCGGTCGATGTCTGCATACTTAGGAGTAAACATCACCTTCCTCTGCACGTTTCGTCTGGTCTTCGATGCAAAATCACCCGTGTACTGCTGTAGTTTGTCTCGGGACTTCTTGATATCAATCAAGGTGGAGCGAGGGAGGTTGAACTCATGTAAGATGCTCCCTGTTGACCAGCCGGCGTCCACCTTGTCCAGTATCTGCCTTTTCTTCTCCAGAGTCAGAACCACTCTTTTCCAATTCTCAGGAGGCGGGGCCATCATCACACACATGATGAAGAAGGTGAAGAGCAGTATCAAGCACTGTAGGAGGTAGGGTATCACCAAAAAAGCAATCACTTCGGCCACCATTTTCGGAGTTTTTCACAAGGGAGGAGGGGAGTGGGTAATGGCGACCGATAGTGGCGTCACGAGTGTAAGCAGAGGGGATCGGCGCGCGCGGGAAATTCAAACTGACGCGGTCCCAAAAATCGAAAATTAATCGATTTTTTCCGGATTTTTTTTTTTTCCATTTTGGGGGTTGGGCAGCCCAGAATGTCCGGTTAGTGAGTATGTCCGGTTATTGGACGTCCGGATATTAGAGGGATTACTGTGTATATGGAATAAATTGCCCTCCAATGTAGTAAATTGTAGTACAGTACTAACCTTTAAAGGTTGCCTGGATAAATATTTGTCGTCTAACCCCCAGCTTACTATGTTTACTTCTGAATAAAACACTTGTAAAAAATTTTATTTTATTCTACTCTTTTAGAGCCTGGATCAGTTTACTAAATACAAATATATGCATGGTGATAATGTTTTAAGGTTCTTCCCGGAGAGCCCAACTGAGACCATGGGATCACTATATTTACGTGTATCTGTAACTTTTGAATTCTTGCAGAGTCCAACTGAGACCACGGGATTATTAGTTGTATTCAAGTGTATCTGTTTCTTTTGAATTCCCATAGAGTCCAACTGAGACCACGGGATTACTATATTCACTTTGTTATGTATACAGAGTCTCATCATCCGCAGACGCCCCGTCAACTCAATGTACCCATATATAGTGTCATGCGTTATTTATTTATTCGATTATTCATTGTACTTTACTACTTTCTCTTACAGGTTATTCATACTGGTAGCTTATAGATAATGTATTATATAATGTAGCTTTTCCTTTTCAGTCTTTCCTATGAAATTTCCATGTCAGTTTTTCCATGTTGCATGGTGGTCGTTCTCACTTTTTCTTGCCAGTTTTGGCTGGAGGGTTTGGAGGTGGGGGGAGCCTTCTTGCTTTACTGTCCTTATCCTTCAGCATGTAGAGTTAGATCTTGTAGTCATAGTCTACTCTGTAACAAACAGCCTCGAAAGGACCATAAGGTCTGTTGCTGTTTGCTTTCCTATGTACTCCTATGTACTCCTACGAAATTATCTGGAGGGGTGTTTTGGCCCAAAGTACTTGTCCCCATTAGTGTTATATTATAAGGAGAATGGAACAAGGCATTTTTGTGGAGTTTTATGCATCTCTGCAGAGAGAGAGAGAAAGGGGAGGGGTTGCACATCTACAGTTTGTTGTCTGTTACTGTACTTCATTCGACAATTTTATTTAGCAGAAAACGGTGGTAGCTGTGGTGGTGGTGGTGGTGGTGGTGATGGTAACTAGGATTTTGATGGTGGGGATGGTGGTAGCTGTGATGATGATGGTGGTCATGGTGGTGGTAGCTATGATGATGGTGCTGGTATTAGTTATGATGGTGCTGGTATTAGTTATGATGATGATGCTCATATTAACTGTGGTGATGGTAGCTGTTCAGAAATAGCTCATTTGGGCAAGTGCTCTGTGGCCGTATCAGACTACAAAGTGTAGTTCAAAAACTGCTTTCCCTCATACAAATGGTGAGTGGCCCAGTAGGGCTGTGAAGTGCTTGTTTATATAGTACTATAATCCTGGGCATGTGTCTGTGTGTGTAGTGCAGCCCAAACTGGAAGAAGTATTGGACTTGTTAC
>JAGKTI010026538.1:0-13560 GCA_018397915.1 Birgus latro | reverse complement strand
TAGTATTTATATATATAAAGATTCATTTTTCACAGGTTTCTGCAGAATATTGATTTATTTTCAAGTACCAGTTATAGTAACTAATCTTTAGTGTTAATAGTGTTTTGTAGCAGTACCAGTTTGTATTTAACTGCCATTGTTTTTTGTATTGAATTTTTATATATTCATATTTTATTTGAATGTTTTTGTAGACATATAAATGAATTTGTTAATCATGTAAACTTGGTATCTATTTAGTCTGACTAATATAAAAGTATTTAGTGTACAGTATTTAGATGTGACTGCTGCACTGTAAATGTCTTTGATCACCATGTAGACTAACAAAGTTCTAGAATATAACTGTGTAGTTTTGTGTTTGATGTTTGTCTGTGTTTGTGTGTATACATAAGTGCATATGCACTGTGTATGCATTAATGTGTTTTTCTAGGAACTTTGATATTACAATAATGTAGTGAGGATATCCTAACTATCTTTTTCAGTACTCTTGGTGAAGTATGCAGGTGTATTCTCATATATAGAATTCAGTACCTTAGTTTTGTAAATATGAGAAGAGCAAGTATGAAATCTATTTTTGTGATGCTGTTATAATTGCTGATGTGCTTAACTTCCGATACTCAACTGCCAAGCCTGTATTTAAAAGTTGCATCGTTTGTAAGGGTATATTTACAGACTCAAATGAGTAATACTCGTAATAAAATGTTTTTGATACTGATGAAACTATTTGTATGACTTCCAAAGTGTGTAATAAGCCTCTCTCTCACTTATCAATATATTTCTTTCTATAGCCTGAAGCTGCACAATGTCCTATCATTCATCCAAGGTGGTTATGACAGAATGACCTTGCCAGACTTTCATGCAAACAGATGCGATGCATGTGGTACATTTGGATAAACTTTTTTTTTTTTTTTTTCCCCTGTGCTGTAGAGTGTACAGTATTTTTACAATATTGTCTTGGCAAACCAGAAATATAATTTACATATGTAATATAATCAACCAGACTTAATAATTGTTGACACCATTTCATATCTCATCGTGGCTTTTCTTGCTCGTGTGGTAGGTGATGGGCCCCTTATCATTCACTCACTTTATGTGCTACCTTGAGGTGACTCTACACTGATTGATAAGCCAGATGGTTTCCTGTTGTTGTTGCTGTCGTCGTCGATCAACTCCATTCTGTGTGGCTGAGCAGATGCATCAACCACAGGCAAACAGTTGCCCTAGCAGGGCCATCCTGTGTAATGAACCAGTGTTCCCATGCAGTTGACAATGCCTCAGTACAGTGAGGTGCTAAGAAGCTGTGAGGTTTGGTTCCTGGATGGATGTCACATTTACATTTCTTCACTTATTATGTTATAGAAGTATAAAGCTTTTAGATCAGGTAATGAAGGTAATGGAGAGTTCTAGAAGGCATGATTAGAGAAAGAGTGAATATTGATGAGATGCAGTTTGGGTTTATGCCGGGCAGGGGGACCACTGATGCCATATTCATTGTTTGACAACTTCATGAAAAATATATAGGAAAGAAAAGGGAACTGTACTTTGTTTTTGTTGATTTGGAGAAGGCCTTTGACAAAGTCAATAGAGAGATGGTGAAGTGGGCAATGAGAAAGCTTGGGATGGAGGAGTGGCTGGTCAGGGTGGTTATGGTCATGTATGTGCTTGCACCCAGGTAAGAGTAAATGGAGATTTGAGTGATGAATTTTCCATGAATGTTGGTGTGCATCAGGGGTCACTTTTGAGCCCTTGTTTATCACGGTACTTGAGGCCCTCTCACGTGACTTCAGAAATGGATTCCCATGGGAGATGTTGTATGCTAATGATTTAGTGCTGATTCCAGAGAATGAAAGGGAGGTGGAGGAAATATTTAGGAAGTGGAGAGATGGTATGGAGCACAAGGGCTTAAGAGTAAATGCAGATAAAACAAAAGGGTTGGTGGCAGTACAGTCAAAGAAGAGGGAGAGTGGCCATGCGCAATTTGCTACAAGGGCGTGGGAAGTAATTCCATCTTGTGCAGTGTTTGTGACAAGTGGGTACATAAGAGATGTTGTGGTATTAAAGACAGACTGCGAGATAATGCAGATTTTGTGTGTGCTGTGTGTTGGGGAGAGCAGGTGGAGATTGTCAGGCATGAAAGGATTGAACTTGCTGGTGAGTCTTTTTAAGTGTTTGGAAGAATTTTGTTATTTGGGACACATATTTTGTGCTGGAGGTGGCTAGGTTGAGAAGTGGTTGGAAGAAGTTCAGGAAGCTGTTGCCTCTCCTGACATTGAGAGGGTTCTCCCTACATGTTAAGAGATTTTTGTATGCAGCATGTGTTAGGTAGTGAGACCCGGGCAGTAAAGGAAGAGGATATGCGCAGGCTTAAATGTACAGAAATGACAGTGATTAGTTGGATGTGCAGTGTGTCCCTGAGTGTAAGGCTGGAGGGGGCTAGGTTTATGATGGAAGAGTTGAGAAGTAGGATGGGACTGGAGTGTATTGTTGTGATGAGGAGAGGTAGATTGAGGTGGTTTGGGCATGTGGAAAGGATGGGGCTTGGTAATTGGGTGCAGAAAGTTAGAAGTGGTAATATAGGGGGTGGGGTTGCGTGTGTTAGACTGAAGAAGACCTGGAACAAGGTCATTATGTGTGACCTTAGAGTTAAGGGACTGGGAGGGAGGCTGCCATAGATCGAGCAGCATGGAGAGTCACCATTAAGTGACCAAGGCCAAAGTACAAGCATGTTGGAGCCTTCAAAACGAAAACGAACACTCATATAATTGGGACACCATAGTAGACTCTACGTCACCCTGTTATTTGGTTACAGTATATGGTTACCACCTGGCACTGTATATGTTTCTTGGGTTGCAGGAAGCTATTAGACTTGTCACTCAGTGTTGAGCCACCTAAAATGGAAAGAATAGTAATAAGAAGTGATAGGAAGGAAAGGGAGAAGTATGAAGAGAGCAGGGCAGACACAGAATGAAAAAGGTGAAGGAAGAAGTAGGCAGCATTACATCAAATGAGTGGATGATGGTCACCACTGCCTACCACTAAATGGTTTTCGTGTAATTAAAGGAACTATTTACTTCATTAGGTTGCCGAATTGGTAGAGAGGTGGCCTGTAGTCCTAGTGGACTGAGATTCGAATCCCAGCCGGGGCAGGGAACAGTTTAAGGATTTGAGGTAATTAAAAACAGACTGTTGAGGCAGTAGCTGAATCATTGGAGAGTTGGCCTCAGTCCTACTGGACCCAGGTTCGAATCCCTGCTGGTGCAGGGAACAGTTTAAGGATCTGAATTTCATTAAAGCCGACTTTACTGCTCTACCAGACGACCTGTTGACATGTCGTAACAGTATCCCTGCTATTAGCAATACACCAGTCCTGTATTAGACAGCCTTAACATGTACCCAATATGGAAGGGGGTGTTAGTGCCGAAGTGGTGACATGTAGAGGAGTATGGATGTAGGAGGACTACTAGGCCTTGGTAAAGGGCTGTGAAGCTTATGCCCAGAGTCGGACAGACTAAAGAAAATGAATAAATAAAAACAACTATATATCCAGCAAATGGATGCTTGGTAGTCTAGCTGGTTATGGCACTCTATCCAGTTGTAGCTAGTAAGGGTTTAAATACAAAGTTTGGTTATTGCTCATGTAATGTCATTTAAGAGCAAGCAGCTGGTCTCACATTAACTGTTGACTGGATTGCCAAGCCCTGAGCACCTATATTCTTGTGGGACCATAGGGGAATCGTTTTTGTTTTTGTTTTTGTTTTCGAAGGCTCCAACATGCTTGCATGCGTCAGCCTTGGTCGCCTAATGGCGGTCTCCACGCTGCTCGATCCCTGGCAGCCTCCCTGTTCAGTCCCTTAACCCTTAAGTCACACTCAATGACCTCGTCCCATGTCCCCCTCGGTCTACCCCTCCCAACCCCTCCCCCGATATTAACACCTCTCACCCTCTGCACCCAACCATCATCCCCCATCCCCTCCACATGTCCAAACCACCCCAGCCCACCCACCTCCATCACAACACCAACACACTTCAGTCCCATCCCACCCCTCAACTCCTCCATCGCAAACCCAGCCCCCCCAGGCCCCGCACGCAGGGACGCACTGCACATCCACCCAATCATTGCCACTTCTGTATGTTTAAACCTGCGAACATCCTCCTCCTTTACTGCCCAGGTCCCACCACCACACAGCACCACACTCCCAACACATGCTGCATACAAAGACCCCTCGGCACGTAAGGAGAGTCCTCCCAATGTCAGGAGAGGCAACAGCTCCCTGAACCCCCCCCAACGATGGATGATGAATAGATGGATTTTTGTGCTCTTGCTTATTTTTATTTAATTACACAAGGAAGTGAATGTATATGTTTTTCTCTGTACAGGGAAGTGGACCTTTCGCATCTTTTTTATAAATGTAAAGTGCTGATGTATGAGTTTTTATCATGAGTTATTTTCATTGTAGTAGTGCTGGAGAGGGACACCTTCACAAGATGGCACTGATATAACCACACAGCTCTGCTGTCCAGTTTATGTCTTCAGTTCATCTGTGCCTTCATTAAATGAGGATGGTGGACTGCAGGAAAAAAGACATCTTGAGCTAGCAGTCTACTGAGTTCTTCTCCAGATTGTCTTGGGGGTCCAACATCAGCATCATTATAATCGTTGTCATCATCATAATCATGATAGCCATCATCGACATCATCATCGGCGGCAGCAGCAGCAGCAGCATTGTTGTGCTTAGATGTTAATATTTTTGTGTGCTCTTTTGTAGTTTAAGGTCTGTTCATGTTAAATATTATGTGAATGGATGTGTTGCCCATTTCACAATGCATGCTGTTGATAGCTGTCCCACTCTGACCTCGTCCCAGGTCTTTTTCGGTCTGCCTTTCACAACCCTACCCCTGACGTTTGCACTTCTCATTTTTTGCACCAGGTTGTCATCCTCCATCCCCTCCACATGCCCAAACCATCTCAGTCTGCCCCTCATCACAGCACCTATACATTACAGTCCCATCCTTCCTCAACCCTTTGATTGTAAACTTAGGAACAGCCACATAGGCAGAGAGTTCGGACCAATCTTGGTGGAACTGGTTATGACTGCGGTTACGTAAGTCCTATTGTCTCATGGCAGTAGGCTGTAGCACCAGCCGATCAGGTCAGTACTCTCGAGGAGGGTGGGAATGCTGATGACTGGGTGAGCTGGAGCTCTTGTATCACTTGCCATCAGGATATCCTGACCATCCCACTTTGGTGACCTTTTCAGTCTGACACTAACATGGAGAGTAAGCCAGCACACTTTTCCAAACATTTTCTCAAACTATCTCATGCGCTGCCCTACATACAATTTTCATAGCACACTCTGTACCCCACTGTGTCACAGGTTGATGCCAGCAAGAGGATGCAGCCAGAAGACTTTGCCCCCATTACCTAGAGGTGGACCTGAGGGGAGGCATGGTGCTGGCAGAACCAGTGTAGTTTTTGGGACCAGGATGGGTTGGGGCCTGGATCTGTGCCAGAGGGTACAGTGCATTGTGGTTCTCAGGCTGCCACTTCCACCCAACAGAGAAGAGCTCGAACTAGTAATGGTGCCCCAGGAGGCTGCCCTGTCAGTGGGTGTATAATGGCAGGGCAGTTACAGTGCCATGGCATGCTTGGAGAGTTTCCATGTAGCTGTCCTGGCAGGATGCACTGGGGCCACTGCCACATCCACTGGTCGTGTCTGGTGGGCTATGGGTCCCAGGACACATGCCTGGACTATGGACTGTGCAGGTGGGCAGGACCTGTGGTCCATCTGTCTTCTTTATTTACTGACTTATGACATAGGCTGTATTGTTAATACTAGAAGCACAATGGGATGGGCAAGCCTCTAACTTATGATTGTCAATTTTAATGCATCTGTGAGAACAGGAGGTGGCTTAATTGCATTCCACTTTACAGAATGCGATCACCAATGCATTACAAAGGCTAAACATCTTAAATTCCGTCATGTGTTTTAGTAATGTAAATAATTGGGAGTTTGCTTTCCCTTCCTTGATCTCGGGTTCTATGATACCACAGTTAATCTCACCGCCTGAGTCACTCTTCTGCATGATTTGCTTGCTTGTTGTATACATATTTCCCTATTCGATGCATTTATAGGTATATCAGACACTGTGTTTGCATGCTACAGTGTGCTGTGTATCCTTTGTTTAACTTAATTTAAATGTAGTGATTTCCACTTACTTTACCTGAATTTTTATTGCTTGTGTGGCCACGCAACTTAACCCCTTCATGAGAGGTCTCTTCTGAGTGGTCTAATTTGGCTGACAGCAGTTAGAATTTCATAGTAAATGTAATTTGGTGGAAAGATTTAATGGAGATTATTTCTTGTCCCTTTATTTCAAATGTCTCAAACAATTTTTTTTTTTTCCTTGTGGTATCAGGAGTATAATAAGGCAGTGTACTGAAGGGGTTAACTGTTTGTCAGTGATGCTATGGCTTTACTTAAATTTGTAGCTTGCTTATACAGTACAGTACTTACATTTGCTGGGTGAGTCACTCAGTGCATTGCTTTTTGTAGGTGCAAGTGAACACTATGCATACGTGATCAAGATGATGCTTGGAGAGGACTATTCAAGTGTCCATGGAGCAGTTGGAAGGTAAGCAACTGAGTTGATTTCGAGTTTTATGCTGCCGCTATTGCAAGCCCATGTTACTGCACACATTTCCAGTTGCCATAGTTCCTAGTTGTTAGATATAACTTCTCTTACTTGCAGTTTTTAATGCTCATGCTGTGAACAGTTCTGGTTAGTTAGAGGCAAAGTTGTAATTTTCACATTGTTCTGTGTAGATCTGTGCATGCAGCAGGATAATCAGTCCAGACATTTACAGCAAGAGTAACAAAGTGGCCAAGCATGTATTGCCGATTACTGAATACAGTAAGACCTCACTATAACGGACTAATTGGGGCTCAGGCCAGTCCAAAATATGCGATTTTCCGATAAAAGCGACATCCGGACTTACCCCTGCTAATCCGGACTTTTTCCGATATATCAGACATTAGTCTGGATTGCATCAGTGATTTTCACCACCATTGCAGTATTGTACTGTGTTATACCTTCACTACAGTAATCAAATGGTATAATAATACTGTACTGTGCACTGAAAAACATGTCTTTTACTTGTCTTATTGTGGTGAACATAGCTGAAGTTGTCAGGCAGTCCGGACTGCTTTCTGGCTATATCGGACTTTTTCCGATATATAGGAGTTTAGTCCGGTAGCTCCTTGAGTCCGATAAAAGCGAATTCCGGTCTGCTGAAGTCCGTTATATCGAGGTTTTACTGTATATGGATCACTGAGAGCTGAAAATACCAAAAACTTGAAATAGCTGTAAGTTACTGGGTGTGATTAGCCATCTGATATGAGAGAGTTATTATTGCAGCTTTACCTTAACTTCTGGAACTTACTGTTTCTGGATAAAGTTCAGGTATCTTGAAACTTAGATACACATATGTGGTTAGCATTGTTTGCATGACAGAGGGACAGTTACTTCTAGTGCCAGCCACATCACCATTTTTGGTCTCTCTGTGATGTATCTTGAAAAGAGAACTATTCATTCATAGTACATCAGACGTTAAAAGAAAGCTTCAGAGCTTCACATGAATAGTTGACATCATAACTGAACCTAGTGATCATTTAACAGCTACCCCAGGAGCATACTGTTGTAGTTATCCCCACCATTATTCTGCATAGTGGGGATATAGGAATCGCCCCTGTCCGTCCGTCTTTCCATCCTGACCTGTATCTCGGAAACTACGTAGTAGATTGGCTTCGTATCACCCATAAAGATAGAGTATGAGTCGTAGTTGTTGCCAGTTTATGTAAAATTGCCATACTGTCTTTAAAATCATTGTAATGGACTAATTTGAGCCCAAATTATTCTGAAAAACGAGAAAATCCGATAAAAGTGATATTTGAACTTCCCCCTACTACTCCGGACTTATTCCAATACATCAGAAATTAGTCTGGCTCGCACCAACGGTTTTTAAACTGTTTTCACTACCATTGCAGTACTGTACTGTACACTCATAAACATGTCTTTTATTTACCTTATTATGGTGAACATAGCTGACGTGGTCATGCAGTCTGGACCGCTTCAGGCTTTATCGGAATTTTTCTTGTATTTTTAGCGTCATTCTGTCCTCTTCCTTTTGCCTACGGTGGCCATTACACTTCCTCTTCTGTCTCTCTTTCCCTCATTCTTTCCTCTTCCTTCTGCCTATGGGTGACTGTGCACCAGGAAACCATTTACAGTACTATGCTGGGTGGTAACCATATAACAAAATTATAGCAATAGGTGGTTTAAAGGGTAATTAAGGTGCTCCAGTCGGATTGAGCTGGTGCAGGTTTATATCCAAGGGGTGGTTGGGGTTTATTACTCTTATTATGCCACTCAGGGATGAGTGAGGCTGGTCACTGTCATCTTAAATGTCAGGACCAACTTGCCAAGCCCTTGGCTCGTACTCTCCTCATGGGGCAACTCAGAATTGGATGATGATGATATAGGAATTTAGTCCGGTAGCTCCTTGATTCTTATTAAAGTGAATTCCAGTAAATTGAAGTCCGTAATATTGAGGTTTTTCTGTACTTTACGAGCTATGACCATATAAGGAAATACTGTATCTGTCTTGTGTTGTCTGTCTGTCCGCCTTTCTCTCCGGGCCTATACCTCTGAAACCCCTGGGTGGATTGGCTTCATATCACACAGAAAGATAGAATATGTGTTGTAGTTGATGCCAGTAGATATAAGATTGCCATATTGTCTGTACTTTAAGAGCTATGACCATATAAGGACAAATCTGTCCCTGTTATCTGTCTGTCCGTCCTTCCGTTTGGGACTGTCTCTGACAATACTGGGTGGATTGGTTTAATATCACACAGAAAGATAGAGTATGTGTAGTAGTTGATGCCCATTTAAGTAAAATTACCCATATTTTCTGTACTTTATGAGCTATGACCATTTAAGGAAAAGTTTGTCCGTATTATATTTTGGAAATTTCTTGCTGGATTCTCTTATATCTCGACCCCTAGACACAGGGCAACTTATACTGCTGTCTTCCTCTTAGTACAAAAGATTTTCCCAAAATTGCCTGTTTCAAACTTTAATATCTTGGAAAGTATAGCAGTTAGGGAAACAAATTAGAAACCATAGTACAGCACTCACCAACTCTTCTTGCGAATAAAAACATCGCCAGGTCTGTAGGTCGTCGTGTCAGTGAGTAATGACGAGAAGATGATAAGTAACTTGGTGCGCAAGGCAAGATGTATTCATGCATGTACGTACAGCCCCAACTTTGGCTTCGCACTCAACTTTTTCATTAATGTCTTCAATAAAAAAAACAGTCTTATTCCTCTCAAACTTTTCCATGCACGCTTCCACATTTGCCCAGAACTCTTCTTTCACTCTGCTTGCATGGTCATCCGTTGGCGCATATACAGTACATACATAATCGCCCACATTTGTATTTCTGCTTTCAGTCTTACCCACACAGTCCATGAACCAACTGATCCATACTCTTATATTCTCCTTCCATTTCTTGCACACAATAATACATACACCCTCTTTTGTCCTGCCATTCTTACCAACTCCTGCACGTATATCCCATCCATACTCCCACTCTCACCTTTCCATTTACTCTCAGTCAATCCCTCAAGCGCCTGGACAATCTGTCGCTCTTTAACTTCATCATTCGCACCCCTTAAATTCCACGTTGCAGTCCATACCATGTTCTTGGTCGCCACCTGTTGGTCTGTCCTGTCCCGAGGCATTTTGTCTGTCATTTTAGTTGTTTTTCAGGGAGGGGCGCTAACCCTCCGCCAACCCACTTGTAGACGCTTAGGGAATGCGTATTGGTTGGTTGTAAGGTCACCACCCAGCATATTAAATTATTTCCTGGTTTACAGGAAATCATTTGGCTTGTCACTTAGTGTAGAGTTACCATGAAATAGAGTATCACTACACTTAGTGAGTGGATGATGGGGACCCCCAACGACCACAAAAATTCCCTTTCACATTGGGAAGAACTTTTATGGAGGCTTTTCAAATGTTGCAGCAGGCTTATGGGGAGGATTGTTCAGTATGCAATGTCACAAGTGGTTCCAGCAGTTCAAATCGGGAAGAACATCCACAGATGATCCCAAATCTGGACGGCCTTCCATGTCAACAGACAACGATCACGTTGAGAAATTGCATGCCGTGATTCGTGAAAACAGAGAGTGCATGCTGTGATCTGTGAAAATAGAAAGTGTGTGCTGTGATCTGTGAAAATAGAAAGTGTGTGCTGTGATCCATGAAAACAGAAAGTTCTTGCTGTGATCTGTGAAAATCATCGCCTGACTCCGTGAAGTTTCAGAAGTAGGCATCTGTAAACATTTAACCAAAAAACTGAAGATGCTTCTTGTTGCTGCAAAAATTTGTACCATGTCTGCTGACTTATGAGCAAAAAGAAAACCATGTCAGTCAGTCAAGAGCTTAGATGCTGATGAAAACTTTCTGAAAAATGACATAACAGGTGATCAGCTGTGGGTGTACAGTCACGATGTTGAAACAATAAGGCACTCATCGCTCAAATGTGAAGGTGATGTTGATTGTTTTTTTTTTAAATGGAAGTTCGTCATTCATCATGAATTTGTTCCACGTGGTCAGACAATGAATCAAGAGTTTCACTTGGACGTCCTGAAGCGTTTAACCTGAGGCGTCCTGGCGACATATGGGTACGTCGCAACGTTTGGTCACGGTGACACCTGATGACGTACCCATACGTTATGCAATTGCAAGGTCAGTCATTTGCACATTTTTCAAGTTTCACGGGTGATTTTTGGTAGGCATATGTGGGAGACCTTTCTTTACCTGCTGTCGAGCAGGGATACTGCCTGGCCCCACCTGATCCCCCCTCACCCCCTCACCCCACACCATTTTCTCGGCAGTTCACCTGTTAGCAGTGACCTGGCCAGTAAAGACATGTCGCACCAGTCTCTCCAATGATGAAATTCGCAGTGAAAGTGATTCCTGAGGTGGAGGACAAAGGAATAAACAAGGTAGAGGAAGAAAAAAACAGAAGTGATGAAGTGGTAATGTCGTAAATGAAGGTGCCATATATTGATGTGTTTGGTGAGTGAGCAATGCTTATATCGCCTATATTATTGTGTGAAAACCAATATACTTTTGTACTACATATAAATTCGTACCAAATAAATAAAATAAATACGTAATTTAAAGTGGCTTGAATTAGTTACCCCTCCCATAGTTCGTTTTCTTTGAAGCCAGGTACCCTCAGAGAGAATGAAAAGGTCAGGGTGACTGTCTCCTGTAGCAACATTTATAAGCTCAGGAGGGCGATTTCTCTATGATTTTTCGATGTTTCTCACCAAAAGCAGAGGTTTAAGCCAAAAAAAAAAAAAAATCCGAAGTTGGTCGGGATTGGGGGGGTGAGGTGGAAAATCGGTCGGGAAGTGATGGGTTAAGGGAGGCAAGGCCTGGAGCAGAACAAACAAAACTTATTTGTTGCACCATGACTGTGCGCCTGCTTACATATTACTCCTTATCCATAACTTTTTGGCGAAGCATGAAACGACTGTTGTTCTCCAGCTGCCCTACTCTCTGGATTTGGCCCATGTTGACTCTTTCCCCCTTCCTCAAGTTGAAGTCCATCCTGAAAGGTCGCTGATTTTAGACGATAGAAGATATAGGAGAAAATTTTCTATGAGAACTGTGCACAGTCTCCGAGAACTCGTTTCAGGATGCATTTCAGAACTGGAAATAATGTTGGGAACATTATTTGAACGGTGGAGGGGAGTATTTTGAAGGGGACAAGTCTGATTTTGTTGTAAGTAGAGCAGTAAAGCTGTTTTTTGAAAAAATCGTTTTCTTTTTTGGACAGACCTCGTTTGTTTGAATTGTAGAAGTTTAATACCCTAGTGAAGTAATTAAAAGAGAGAGACAGAGAGGTCTGGCCAAGCAGACCCATCAACTGCAGGCAAACATCGTGTAATAACCAAAATGAAACTTTTAACAAATTAATCACTTTCCTGGTCGAGATTCGATCTCAGGCCCTTGCGCTTCATGTGCGCGCACGTTACCACTGAGTCAAAGAGAGGATCCCCACTTTGCCTCTAAGCAGTGCGGGCTTTTATAAACTCCTTTACAACCCTCTTTTCTGCCCTTGGTGATTAATTGGTCGAACATGCACAAGGTAGTGTAGCATTGGTGGCCACCTCAGGGAGGCTGTGGACCACACTGAACAGCCCATTCCCGGGATGTTAGGACAGGGACGCTGTCAGTTAACCAAGGAACATCAAACTGCCAACCGAGCCTCACCTCACATCCCACACCGCTGCCAACCAATGTAATAACCAAAATGACACTTGAGAAAGTAATCTCTGTCCTGGCCGAGGTTTGATCTCAGGCCTCCGCGCTTCATATGCACGCATATTACCACTGAGTTAAAGAGAGGATCCCCACTCTGTGAGCAAAGTGGGCTTTTATACACCCCATTACAGTCGCCCCTGCAGGGCTGTCCCATGCAGTGAACAGACAATTTCATGTGGTTGGCAGCACCTCGCAACAGCGAGGTGTGGGGAAAAGTGTGGAGGTTTAGATCCCGAATGGATGCCGCATTTGCATCCTTCCACCTAGTTAATAGGGACATAATCTACTTAACACTGTTTCTTTGTTATATGTTTACCATCCAGCTTTGTGAATGGTTTCCTGGGTTACAGGAAACCTTAATTCTTCTCATTCAGCATAGAGCCACGTGGAGTGGAGAGAATAGTAATTAAAAGTTACAGGAAGGAAATGGAAAAGTAAGAAAAGAGGAGGGCAGACACAGAAATAGAATGATAAAAAGTGAAGGAAGTAGTAGGCATCACTATATCGAGTGAGTGGGTGCTGTTCGCCACCACCTGTCACCAATAAATAGAGGTGTAATTGTGCAAAGGAAATGGAGATTATTGTGACTCAAGGAAAAAAGATGGCTGGTGCTTTGGAGGTCTAGATATGTAACAGAAGAAAGTATGGCATTTGCTAAAGAATTTTATGAAGATGTGTTGGTGTTCACATTAATGTGACGATGTGGGACTATTATGAGTGTGCATAGGATAAGAAGCCTAGAGATATGTGAAAGATGTGATAAGAAAATGTGTTGAGAAAGGGGCTATAAAAAACTGTTCAACGGTATGCTTATAGAGAATGGATGTGGATATGGTAGTAGGAAATGTGTATGTGAGCTTAATTGGGAGAGGCACAGTAGGGCAAGAAGGTGGCTGTAGATATGATAGATAAGTGTATGAGAGGGTAAGGTATAGAAGTTGAGGTAACTAGAAATTAATGAGTGATCACAATAACTGTATAAAGTAGTGAAAAGCACTTGGTAAGGGTTTAGCATCCATGTTTTAACTTGGTACAGTAGTCAGCAGGTGTATGTGCAGTACATTTTTTGTAAAAAAAAATGCAGATAGTGATTATGATTTGGAACTAGGATTTTGAATGTGCAGTTGTGTGGCCCATTTCTGAGTTCTCTCTCTCTCTCTC
>JAGKTI010026537.1:731-13560 GCA_018397915.1 Birgus latro | reverse complement strand
GAGTGACAAGCCAAGTGGTTTCCTGTACACCAGGAAAGCATTTACTACGCTGGGTAGTAACCATTTAACCAAATTATGGCGCCTGGTGGTTTAATGGGCAATTAAGGTGCTCCAATTGGTTTGACCCTGTGCAGGTTTATATCCGAGGGGTGGCTGGAGTTTATTGCTCATGTAATGCTACTCACAGATGAGTAAGGCTGGTCATTCTCATCTTAAATGTCAGGACCAACTTGCCTAGCCCCAGACTCCTACACTCCTCACGGGGCAACACAGGATTAGATGATGATGATGATGACAAAGAGACTTGAGCATGACATCACGGAACAGTTGCTCTATGTGTGGCGGGTACTGCATAGCTGGTCTGACTCATGGCTTTGTCTCTTTATTCCTTTATTCTTGGTGAATATTCTTCTACTGCAAGGTATAAAATATTTGATTTTTGCCTGACTTCAACTTGTCAGTTATACTTTTATTTTCTTTGTTTTCCTTTTTAAACATAAAATGACACCCAAACCAGCATTCTATCACGAAAATTATATTTACAGACTGATCAAAGAAAAAAAACTGTTATGTGAATGTGTAGCTGAGAATCATAAAAAATTGTGAATCTTTTTTCTTTAGCTTTACCATGCAGTAACATGCATAATTTGCCATAACCTATATATCATTATAAAGGTTATTTATTGGAGTTTGCATGATTTAAACCAGATTTATATATCTTTATTAGTTTTTTTTTGGGCCAAATATTTTCCACAGCAAGGTTTAAAATTTTTGGTTTTTGCCTAACTACAGCTTGTCCTTTTGATTTTTTATTTTCTTTGCATTCTTTTTTTTTTCTTTTTACAAACTACAATACAGCACAACTATTCAGCTTCAAAATAACACCACAACCAGCATCCAATAGTAAAAAGTTTATTTACACTGACCGATCAAAGAAATGAATCACGAAATGAATATGTGGCGGAGAATCATAAAAAATTGTGCTTCTTTTTCCTTTCGTTTTATCGCACAATAGAATCAGATACAGTATAACCATAATCTATACATCATTGAAAAGGCAATTTATTGCAGTTTTGCTTGGTTTAAACCAGATTTATATATCTTTATTAGTTTTTTTGCCGAATATTTTTCTATGGCAAGGTATAAAATTTCTGGTGGAGACAGGAGAAAACGTGAGCAGATGGAGAGAACACTTTATGGAACTGTTCAACATAAAGAAGAAAAGTAATGTGAATAAACAGCTGGGGAATGGCTGGGAGACAGAGGGATGTGAGAAGAGAGGACGAAATCAGTAGGATGGAAGTTGTGGAAGCAATGAAGAAAGTCAAAATGGGGAAAGCCCCAGGAACTGATGAAGTGTGTGGTGAAATGCTGAAGCATGGGGGAGAGATAGTAGTAGAATGGAAGTGGAAGATGTGCAGATTGGCCTGGGAGGAAGGCAGAGTCCTGGAGGACTGGAAGTCAGGTATAATTCAAGCGCCGCCTTCCGATGACGTCTTATCGCCACAATCACAGATCAGCCAGGAATGGTTGGGGAAGAGGCTTGGAAATGGTGACCACAATAGTGAGAAGTATTTGAAGTTCAAATGGAAGCACTACACATCAGTCATGTTGACAGACTGATCAGCTGACTGCGGGAAGGGGAAGTGACGCCATCACTCATAAGCCCGCTTCTTTTCTTCACCTCCCAACCCGCCCGTGGTGAGACACTGTTTTCTATGGATACTGAAATAAAGGTGTGACTAGATGGCAATGCTCCCACTGGTGCCTGTAGTGTCTTATGATCTTCCTTCAAAGGTCACCGAGACAGAAATTTAATAAACATTTTTTCAGATCATTGTCTGTGGCAATAAGATGCCTTCGGAAGGCAGTGCCAAAATTATTCCCCTGTACAAAGGAAACAAGGAAAAAGAAATGTGTGGTAATCATAGGGGCATTTGTCTTCTTAGTGTAATATGAAAAGTATATGGCAGGATACTTATTGACAGAGTTAGGGAAATAACAGACGAATTACTCGTAGTTGGAGAAGAACAGGGAGGTTTTGGGAAGGGAAGAGGTTGTGTAGATCAGATATTCATTCTTAGGTCTTTAGTGGAAAAGTTTCTAGAGAAGGGAAAGAAGTTGGATGTGACCTTCATGGATTTGGAGAAAGCATATGACAGGACTGACAAGGATTGTGGAAAGTATTAAGAATATATGAGGTACATGGGAAGCTGCTGAATGCTGTGAAGAGTATGTATGAGGGTGATAAGGCTGCAGTGTGTGTGAATAGTGAACTCAGTGAATTTTTCTATTTGAAGGTTGGATTGAAACAGGGATGTGTCATGTTTCTATGGCTGTTCAATCTGTATATGGATGAGGTTATAAAAGAGATACAAGGTAGGGCAGTAGAATTCGGAGCTGCCCTAATGAGAGCGGGCAGTGTCTGGAAACTCCCTGTACTGTTGTTTGCAGATGATACTTCATTGTTAAGTGAAGATGAATGGGAGACTTGGTGAATGAGTTTGGGTGTGTGTGTGTAAGAAACGGAATCTAAAGGTGAATACAGGGAAGAGTAAAGTTATGATCTTTGTGAGAAATGAAGTCACTGAATGTACAGTGAGGTTGGATGAGGAGGAAATGGAAAATGTGAGTGTATGAAAGTATTTAGGTAGTGTGGTGAGTAAGGATGGTAGTTTAGAGGGTGAAGTTCTTGAAACGGTACAACAAGGAAGAAAGTTGCTGGTCCCTTGAAAGCAGTGATAAAAAACAGGGAAGTGAGCATGGAAGTGAAAAAGTTACTATATGACAGTACTGTTTTGTGATACCAACTCTAATGTATGGAAGTGAAACTTGGACCTTGTTGGAGGGACACAAGAGTGAAAGCAGTGAAAATGAGTTATATGAGAGGAGCATGCAGAGTCACATGGAGAGACAGACTGACAATTTAGGAAGTGAAAGAAGGAGCACTGTGGTGTGGATGTGGATGTAATACAAAGCATTAGGAGAAACACAGTGAGGTGGTTTGGCCATGTGAAGTGGATGGAGAGTGATAGACTGGCGAGAAGGATGTACGTGAGTGAGGTGGAAGGGGGGAGAGGGAGGGGGAGGCCAAGGATGAGATGGAGGGATGGAGTGGAGAGGTATATGAGGGAGGGGGGCATGAGCTGGAAGTGGGGCAGTGAAATGGCACGAGACAGGGTGACATGGAGGCAATTTGTCTGTGGCCACCCCTTACAGGACTGAGGTGTCTGGCAACAGATAGATAGACAGATAGATTCCTGAAAAAGGGGAGATGAAAAGAATGTGTTCCACATGAGAAGTAAGATAGTAAAAGAATTTTGTTCAACCAGGACAAGTAGGTGATAAGTAAACAGTGTTAGGACAAAGAGAAAAACTGACCCTTCTGCAAAAGCCTACACTTACTTGTGCAACCTTCAGTACGATCATTGGAGACTCTGAAGACGTCTGGGTGTGGTGAACGTGGATGCTTGTAAAAGGTTGATTCTGGCTCACCAAACCATCGACCAATTTCAACATGACGGGCGCCACTAATGACTCCCTGGTCCTGTCATACCACAATACATGTTCAGCATAAAATTAAGGATACATTTGTAATTGTACACCATACAGAAATTAGAACATAAATAAGAAATACAGTAATCTCTCTATTATTCGGACGCCCAATATTCGGATCCCTCACTATTCGGACATCGTGGGCTGTCCACCCCCCAAAATGCCCCAAAATTCGAAAAAATACGAAAAAAATCCTATTTTTTTGGACCACGTCAGTTTGAATTTCCCGTGCGCGCCGATCAGCTGTGTTTATGCATGTGGCGCCTGTCTGTCCGTCCCATTTCCCGCTCTGCTCCTGGCTCGTGAACACGCTCCGACAATGGCGGCCGAAGTGATTGCTTTTGTGGTGATACCCTACCTCCTGCAGGGTCTGATGCTGCTCTTTACCTTCTTCATCATGTGTGATGATGGCCCTGCCTCCTGAGAAGAGGAAGAAAGTGGTTCTGACTCTGGGGAAGAAGAGGGAAGGGTATTGGAGAAGGTGGACGCTGAGTGGCCGACATCACGGATTTGTCGTGAATTCAATCTCCCTCGCTCCACCTTGTTTGATATCAAGAAGTCCCGAGACAAACTACAGCAGTACACGGCTGATTTCGCTTCGAAGACCAAACGAAACGTGGAGAGGAAGGTGATGTTTAGTCCTAAGTATGCAGACATTGACCAATCCACGCTGATTTGGTATCGACAACAACGTGCTGCTGGTGTGTTGGTACGTGGAACAGAGCTGAAAGCTGCTGCTGAGAAGTTCGCAAGGCTCCAGGACTCGTCACTAGACCACACAGGAATTTACTGTTATGTAAAGTGCAGTGAAGTGCTGTGATCCCAGTTATGCAAAAAAAACGTGGAAAGTGTTGGTGAGAAGTGCTGGTGATTGTCAATTGCAAAGGTGTGTGTGGTGCAATTTCTTCGTGTCAAAGGCTGAGATGATAGAGAGAGTTATACATCAGGACGGCGGCTTCTTTTTCGTAAGTACCCTAACTTCATCAAAATTCCTTGTTTTGTTCTTTCCATATCATTAATCTCATGCATAAACTGTGTGCAAGATGATTTCCATAATGATTTTCATGTCTTACCTCTTTTCAGCATGCTGTAAATGGGTTAAAAAATTTCCCTAAATATTAATCATAATTTCCTGCTTTCAATTTAATTTTTTCATGCATGGTTTTTAAGTGCACCAGCTATGAAAAAGGTGAATGCCAATGAATTTCATGTCCGGTCATAACCTAACCTAACCTAACCTAACCATTTTTCTGGTAACAATTTACATCATTTACTGTATTTGATGCTTTGTATCCAATAATTTAGTGCATAAAATGTGAGAAAAGATGATTTCCATGTCCGATACTTACTTATACTATGCTGGCAAGTTCTGACCACCTATGCCTCACTCACCTCTAAATCATCATTTTTTGGTTAAAATTCAATTAATTCATGCTTTGTGTGCATTATTTATGTGAAAAGGGTCCTAAATAAGTGCTATACATGTCTGGTAGGGAGGTAGGAAGGTAGTTTTCTGATTTAGGTTAGGTTAGGTTAGGGTCATGAATGACCAGTGCTGGAGCTTCAGGGCCCAATATTCGGACAAGACCACTATTCGAACATGCCTTTGGCTCTATTGTGTCGAATAATGGAGGGATTACTGTATTCATATTGTAATGTACCAAATTATGGTAATCATGTTGGAATAAACCAACAATCAGCTGCTCAATTATAAGAACTCTGATATCCAAAGTGGAAGTACAGTGATCCCTTGGTTATTGTGCATAATTGGTACCATACCAAGTGTGATAACGAGAATGAGCAATAACAAAAGCACAGAACCTATGGGATTTATTCTGTTACTGGGCACCCCAATTGTAATCCCAAATTTTCCCCTTTACGTCACTTTACACACACTACATACTGTACATACATACTGTTATGGTATCAGAAACACACAGATACGGTTCGGTTGATAGAAAATTATAAAATGGGCACAATAACTAAGAAACATGTAGAGTCTAGTACAGGGTTCCATGAACACTGTGAGAGAGACGCTCGATGGCAAAACACAATCAGGTTAGCAAGCCTGTCGCAGCAGAAGCTCATGAATGCAGCAAACACATGACGGATGACTGGCTGACTGATACACGAAGCTATGTCACTCGAAGCTGAGATTGCAAGCTGTATAAATGGATGTGATGAGAAGAAATCGAAATTATTGGCTGTCTTACAAAAACAAGAAGTTAAGAGAAAATGTTTAGTTCTCTGAAGCATCATCATCACACTGTCCATCATGGAATGTGATGTCTTGTTGAGAATATAAGATAAAAGAGATAAAGAATTATTATGTAATTAATACTTTGCACAATGATCAACCCATCATCTTAAAATAGTTTAGTCACAAGTGTTATTTCATTATTGTTATATACTCATACACATCCTCCACTCTGAAGCAAGACAGTATCGAACACAGGCTCACACACAGACACAGAGTGTTATTTCTTTTTGCTATGGCCTATGTCAGGATGTATTGTCATACTGTTTATGGAAAATGGTGATACAATATGAAGGTGTATCAGTAAAGTATTGGGCTGCTCCATCGTGATTACACCATTTTAAGACGGTGGGTAGATCACTGTGAAAAGTGTTAATTACATGATAATTTTTTACCTCTTTTATCTTACATTCTCAACAAGACGTCACGTTTCATTATGGACAATGTATGATGGTTCAGAGAACTAAACATTTTCTCTTTGTTTCCTATTTTAATATAACCAATAATTTTGATTCCTTCTCATCACATCCATATACAGTACACAGCTTGCAACCTTAGCTTCAAGTGATACAAAGCTTCAAGTATTAGTCAGCTAGTCATCCGTCATGTGTTTGCTCCATTTATGAGCTTCTGCTGCGGCAGGCATGCCAACGTGATCATGTTTTGCCACTGAGCTACTCTCTCAGAGCATTCAGCAATCCGTGCACTGGACTGTACCATACTAAGACCTGAGATGGGCTTGAGGTAGGGGGGCTCTGAGGCTAGGGGGAGGGAGTTAATGGTCTCCACCACCTGGGATTAACTCCTCAAGTAAGGTCTCATCTTTGAATACCTCAAAGCCATCAGAAACCACAAATTTTGAAGTATCATTGTTGGCAGAAACCAGCTCAGGTGCATGGTAACAAAGTTTTCTAATAAAAAAAAGCATGATAATGGTAGGAGCACAGATTTTCATCTAGCAGTGATAACATCCATCTATCATCCAATCCTAACTTGCCCCGCGAGAAGCGTAGAAGCCCGGGGCTTGGCAAGTTGGTCCTAACATTTAAGATGAGAGCTGCTAAACTGAGCGCATGATAACTGAGGGATCACTGTATAAAGAACACTAAGATACAGTGACACTGGCAGTACATACCTTGAATATTAGAAGCCTATGCTTGTTAACATCCTCCTTTACTGCAGAAATTACTGGGGAAAAAAAATCATCCTAACAATTATTCCACCCTTACACAGCACAGGATAGGTAAATCAACAGCAGTTTTTTTTTTAAATCTAAATAAGTACATGAATATGAGGAGAAAAGATGCCTCAGTTACAGTTTCCCCCCCTCCTATGTCATACGAGGTACTAGAACACTGCCCTCTTGGGGGCAGTGACCTGACTCCTTGCAACAAATTTACTGGGTGATGGAGTCTTCACAACCCTTCATTAACACAAATATGGAAAGGTTCCAAGCCAATGCTCCACTCCTTTTGTCACATTTTACAAGAAACATGGATTGTATGGGCAGTAAGCTTTCTTCCTTATCCTGAGGGATATAAGTAGTTACAATGTTAAGTTTAAAAATGAAGTCCAATTCCAGTACTGTAACCAGAGTACAGTAGTGTACAGCATGTCCACAGTGAATATCTAGAGGTTTCAAGCATTAAATAAGTTGCCTGCAAAAGTTTCATTCCCTCTCTTGCCCTTCAGAAGGTCATATCATTATATTAGCCTGGGTAGTTAAAAGTACAGTAATAGTTAAAAGTAACTGTTTAACAAACCAAATAGATTATAATGATTACATGTAACTTTACCCAACTAATATGACATTACAGGTTATTGAAGGTCACGAGGAGAGACAAGACTTTGCTGAGAATTGTACATATACTTCTACCTGAATATGTAACTGTACTGTACAAATACATGGATTTTCATCTTGAACGTTTTAGAATGAGAGTTGATTATACAGTCCAGTACTGCAATCTCAAGTACTGTACATAAGCATCATCACAGTAGCTATTACTGTATTTGCTCTATACAAGTATTCATCATTATCACTCTCTTGATCTTTTTCCTACCTAAGGATGGGGTGAGGTTGGCTCCATAAAACAAGGTGTGACAAGGCAAAATGGGGGAAGAACTATCAATAACACAACTGGTGAAACAGGTGAGGACCTCATTCACGCACCATTCAAGCCATCTAAATCTAAATTTATCACTGGAATTTTAAGCAATTTCCTAACTCTGGTAGCCTTGGCTCAGTGGGTTAGAGTGCTCCACTCTGGCCGAAAGGTCGGGGGTTCAAGTCCACCCAAGGGTCCTTGGTAGACATCAGGAAGGGCATCTGGTCATAAAGTCCTACACGCTCCAAACCCAAGTCCTCTACCCAGAGGCAATGCCTTAGCACTTATTGAAAAAAAAAGGGGACACTGCATAAAACTCAAAAGAAAAAGAAGAAAAGAAAAATCAATCACTTTTACCTCACAGACATGAACCTCAAAAGACACTCACACAACAGAATCTTGAGAATAATAAATGCATGTATAATCATCACAAATGAAGATAACCTTAATCAAGAAATAAAAATATACTCAAAAACGAACTATGTGAATGTGAGAGGTGCACATTACTTTGCCATGCCACTACATCTATCCCCTTCTAGTAACCACATGCTATGACATCCCCCAGATCACAAATAAACAAAAACAAACTTCTCTGTCATTAAGAATGCCTTTAAAATATCATCTGTTCATTATCCAATATCTATACTAGGTGACACACATATGCCCCAGCAACCACTATGTAACCATACAACCACACCTTGTCACCATATCTTTATATTGTAACAATACGTTGATAATCTCTTGGAATCACAGGCTACAACTAACAGTGTACAAGTATAGAGTATAAGTTAAGAGTATGTGTATCTAGTAGTGGGTGCCTACAAGCCAAGTAGTGCATGTATCAGGAAAGTTCAAAGAATGCTAACACCTGCATAATGTCTTCCAAGCCAGCAGCTCCCCACACTGTTCTCGCAGTTGAGGAGCTGGCATTGAACAGGTTGGACCTGTGTCTGTCTTCTCTAAATAAACTCCCATTGAAACTATATCAATACCTCTAGATTACTCCTAACTGAGGACACGAGAAGGGATGGAACAAATTGATGACAGCGGTGAGTCGGATCTCATTCACATCGCTTCCGTACAGTATACTGTATTCACAGTGAAATAGCCCCTTGGCCACACCTCGCTTGTGCCAGCGCTCTTTTCCTGCTCCAGTCTCCACACCTACCACACTCCTCTCCATTCACCGGCCTTGTGGTTGTGTTGCCTAATTACTTCTGGGTGAGAACTCCCCCCCCCCACCCCTAGAAGGTGTAGTCTCCCTGCGCTAGGATCAAGAGCCCCTGGCCGACGTAGCCATCACCCTGCCTCACTATGCACGCCAACTGGATGAGATACAGACCCTCCTATCTACCACTGTGGGGAATCACAACCCGGATAAGTTCTGGTACCCTCTTTATTTACCAATTTGTTGGAAACTTGAGTACAGTGTATTAAAACAAAGTTCTCTCACTTCTATCTATCTATCTATTGCCAGACGGCTCGGTGGCCACAAACAAATCGCCTCCATGTCACTCTGTCCCCTGCCATTTCACTACCACGCTCCCAACTCACACCCCCCTCTCTCATATACCTCTCCACTCCATCCCTCCATCTCATCCTCGGCCTCCCCCTCCCTCTCGCCCCCTCCACCTCACTCACATACACTCTCCTCATCAATCTTTCACTCTCCATCCTCTCCACATGCCCAAACCACCCCAACGTGTTTCTCCTAACGCTTCCCATCACGTCCTCAACCACACCACAATGATCCTTCACTTCCTCATTTGTTAGTCTGTCTCTCCATGTGACTCCACATGCTCCTCTCAAATAACACATTTCCACTGCTCTCACTCTTGACTTCTGTCCTTCCAACAGGGTCCAAGCTTCACTTCCATATGTCAGAGTTGGTATCACAATACTGTCATGTAACAACTTTTTCACTTCCATGCTCACCTCCCTGTTTTTTATCACTGCTTTCAACGAACCAGCAACCTTCCTTCCCTGCTGTATCCTTTCGAGCACTTCACCCTCCAGACTACCATCCTTACTCATCACACTGCCCAAGTACTTAAATTCACTCACAATCTCCATTTCCTTCCCATCCAGTCTCATGTACACTCACTGGCTTCACTCTCTCACTTAAATGGCACATTTTCCAGCCAGGCACCTGTTGGTCATTCATGTGTGAAGTGTGGTCTCTTTGACCTTGGGGGAGAAATTTGAAGTGGCTTATTTGGAGTTGCAACAACTCGTGACCTCTCTGATTTCAAATCCGACCTTGCTCATTTAGCCACTGCCCTTGAGTTTCAAAACTGAGTAATAAAGGTTCAACACACTATGCTACAGACCACAGCCCACTTAAATGATGTAACATACACTTTAAACAACCTCACAGGAATTCTAAAGAAGCAAATTTCAAAAATTAACACTGTCTCCAAGCTCCTATATGACAAACTACACATGGACAACCTGCAACTCTCCCTAGACTCTTTTCACCTCCAAGTCACTACCGTAGGTCGCATTCAAGTTGATGCTGTCAGTGGTCACGTCACTGCAGACTTAGTACCTATCTCTGATCTTCGTTCTGTATTGGAATGAGCTGGTTCTACTTTTGACTTGTCTCCAGTGCTTTCATTCTCCTCTCTAGAATTCTACTATCCAGTACCTGAGGCCACATTCCTTGCTCAGGACACTGTCGTTCCTATTCCTCTTCGTTCTACCATCACATTCAATCTCTTCCAAAAATTATTCCTTTCCTCTTGTTCAATAATTCCTTAATGCAGGCCTCTGTTTTCTTGGAATATTTCCTCCTATCCCATGATCGTTTCTCCACTGCTTTCACATCTTCCAGTGGTCTTGACAAGGGTTCTTTCCTAACACCTGCTTCTCGTCTTTGTGCTATCTACCTTCTGGCTATTTTTCCTAGTAGCGCCGCACCCTGCAAATCTGCCCTGGTTTGTAAATGTTCTGTACACTCTGCCTGTTCCTTTATTCTGGCTCCTCGACTCCCAGTGCATCATGCTCATATGAACCACATCCAGTACTTCTTTTCTGTCCCAATCTTTGTTAGTATCATGTGTCCTGGAACTTCTGTTCATTCAGTGCCTGATAGTGGTCTCTATAACGTGCCTGACTATCGTACAGTTACTTCAGAATCTGTGATTACCTATGCCACTCGTTATCATCTGGCCGTAAGCGATCACACATACAAAATCTTTCAACCCATCAACGTGACTTCCAGCCTCCCTTTTGACAGTCTATCCATCACTTCGGCAAACTTGCATATGTTGGACTTTCTCAACCAGAGTGATTTTGTTATGGATCAGTTTTCCTTGGCCTTCAGCCATTCACGAGTACATCTAGTCTTTGTGTTTCCCCCAGTGGATATCTCTTTGATTGGATTCATTCTGACCATCTGTGCAGTGCATTGTTGTGTTAGGAAAATGGCAAGCAGACTACATGAAATCCGCATTGCAACAAGGAGAGTAAAACCACCACAGGATGCTGAAGCTGAAGGACTTAATATCACCTTATGTGAATGCTAAAAGTGCCAAAAGAATCCTGACAAATGTAGAAAGTACAATGACAAGTTGAAAAGTACAATGACAACACAGAAAAGTTAATGAAATAAAGTAATACAATGGAAAAGGATGATAAAAAAAAAAAAAAACAGGGCACAGAAACCTCTCAAAATAGTAACACAGAAAACATAATGGAAAAACACAATGAACCGTACATAGCGTGAAAATGACACACAGAACAATACTCAAATGTGACAAAATAGAAGAAACAAAAATTGTGACCTTATCCAGACAATCCTTGTGTGCTCCACTGCAGAAAGATCACTCTTCCATGTATCATTACAATACTGTCTCTGTAAAAATGAGCTTTGACTGTTGAGTGATGAACAATGCTAAACTATATATTACAGTACTAGAATACTACCTCCACTAAATACATATTACTCTTCCATTTATACATTACTGGATTTCCCACTTGACTCACATGGCCATGAATTGTAAATACTGTATATCTTTTTAAATCCAACTACTTATACAGGAATATTATACCTTATAATTATTATCATTCCAAGTACAGTATTTCCTCATTTATCGTGGGTTGGATGTTCCTCCAAAACCATGCGAACCGTGAAACGTCGAAGTGTGCAGTTAAGAATCAATGGGAAAAATAGAGGAGTGTTCTGGTGGGACATGTACCTACCTTATCAGAAAGTACTATAATACCAAACAGGCCCTACCCCAAATTAACCCGTGGAGAGCGACGATGGTTCTGTTAGTTACATGTCCCCAAGCGACGACTTGGCCGAAATTTCAAGTTATACTGAATTGAATGAAACCTTACGCACTGCCCAAAAAGCATACATTTATTATACAATTTACTCGTATCCCTCTCTCTTTCTCTCAAACTACGATAAATTACCACATGCACTGCCGAAAAAGCATACATTTATTATACAATTTACCTGTAACTCTCTCTCTCTCAAACTACAATAAATTACCTTACACACTGCCAAAAAAGCATACATTTATTATAAAATTTACTCACAACACTCTCTCTCTCTCTCAAACTACGATAAATTACCTTACGCACTGCCGAAAAAACATACATTTATTATACAATTTACTCATGACTCTCTCTATCTCTCAAACTACGATAAATTACCTTACGCATTGACGAAAAAGCCTACATATATTATATAATTTACTCGTAACTCTCTCTCTCTTTTTCAAACTACTGTAAGATAAATTACCTAACACACAGCCAAAAAAAGGATACATTCATTATACAATTTACTCGTAACTCTCTCTCTCTCTCTCTCTCTCTCTCTCAGAAAACTGCCCTTTATCTCTCTCTCTCTCGCTCATGTGTGTGTGTGTGTGTGTGTGTGTGTGTGTGTGTGTCTGTCTGC
>JAGKTI010026535.1:0-13561 GCA_018397915.1 Birgus latro | reverse complement strand
GAACACTGACACGGCTTGAACACTGACACGGCTTGAACACTGACACGGCTTGAACACTGACACGGCTTGGAACACTGACACGGCTTGGAACACTGACACGGCTTGGAACACTGACACGGCTTGAACACTGACACGGCTTGAACACTGACACGCCTTGAACACTGACACGCCTTGAACACTGGCAGTGCCTTGAACACTGACACTGCCTTGAACACTGACACTGCCTTGAACACTGACACTGCCTTGAACACTGACACTGGCTTGAACACTGACACTGCCTGGAACACTGACACTGCCTGGAACACTGACACTGCTTGGAACACTGACACTGCTTGGAACACTGACACTGCTTGAACACCGACCGCAGACACTGAACACCGACCACTGACACTGCTTGAACACTGAACACTGACACGGCTTTGAACACTGACACGGCTTTGAACACGGACACGGCTTTGAACACGGACACGGCTTTGAACACGGACACGGCTTTGAACACGGACACGGCTTTGAACACTGTTACTGCTTTGAGCACTGACACTGCTTGAATACTGACACTGAACACACCTGATGCTTGAGGTCTTGGTTGAATAAAAGTGATGGCCTAGAGACATACTGCAATGGTTCATACTGAGGAGGCTAACACTGAAGGGGATCATACTGTGGAGATTGATACTGATGACTGCTAAGGACAAGCTACTTATGCTGGATGCTAGAGATGTACACTTGTGCTGAAGACTGCTATAGGCTGCTACCTCGAGTCTACCACCAGTGTCTACCTCTACTCCACCTGCTGAGGAACAACCACTTAAGATGCTGCTATGCTGAGGACATGTACATTAGCACAAGGGAATGCCACAGTAACATACTATGCACATATGAAAAACAAACTGCTGTAAGCAATGAACTCCGGCAAAAAAGCTACTACTACTCAGTGTACATGTCTGGCAGTCGGTCAGCTCCAAAAATCCAAGTTGCTAACCTCTGCATACTGAGACAAAGTAGAGCTGGAGTGTAAAATACCTAAGTTTGTAACCATTTCCAATAAATCTACGGGTTTTTTCGCCCACTTTCAACTTGTATTAAGAAAGGTCCTATGTAAGGTTTTTTGCAATAAATCTACGGTGTTTACGCGCCCTCTTTCGACTTAACCCAGGTCTTACATTTTTGATAAATCTACGGGAGTTTCACGCCCGCTTTCAACTTAGTATTATCCAAGGCCCGTAACTATTTCTCCCATAAGTCTACGGGTTTTCTCACCATCTTTCAACCAATAAGTTTACGGGATTTCACGCCCTGTTTGAATTGATAAATCTACGGGAGTTTCACGCCCGCTTTCAACTTAGTATTATCCAAGGCCCGTAACTATTTCTCCCATAAGTCTACGGGTTTTCTCACCAGCTTTCAACCAATAAGTCTACGGCATTTCACGCCCGGTTTGAATTGATAAATCTACGGGGGTTTCACGCCCACTTTCAACTTAGTATTTTTTCCCTAACTCCCTGTAACCATTTTTCTCAATAACTCTGGGGGATTTCCCGCCACGTTTCAATAAAACTCTACGGGTCTCCACGCCCTGTTTCAAGGGGGGAAATCTACGGACGCTTTACGCCCACTTTCAACTTTGTATTTTTACCCAGGTCTATTTTTTTCCCTCTCAATAAATCTATAGGTTCTTCACGCCCTGTTTCAACCAATAATCTACGGGCTTTTCTCGCCCCCTTTCAACTTGGTTTTATTTTTTCCCAAGTCCATCTAAAGTTTTTTTTCTAGCTTTTCTTCTGTTTAGTATTTTTCTTCATCTTATATTTTTCTAAGTTTCTATCATTTGTATACCAATTGGTGAATAAAATATTAAGTTCAATTTTGTTTTATTAGTCTTCAAAATGAGTACAAAAGCAATCTTTGAAAATCATTACAAAATTTATTAAGTTAAGCATTCTTAAAGCATTACACTTATTTACGTTAAGATCTCTATATATATATCAGTTTAAAGTGATTAAATTATTTCAAGCATATACCAAACCGTACAGAGACGCATTAATATATCAGTATAGAAAGCACTGAAATGGCAAAGATGTTAGAAGCCTCCAGGGTGTGGGCAGGAGTCTCTGGGGGTGTGGGCAGGAGTCTCTGGGGGTGTGGGCAGGAGTCTCTGGGGTGTGGGCAGGAGTCTCTGGGGGTGTAGGCAGAATCTCTGGGGTGTGGGCAGGAGTCTCTGGGATGTGGGCAGGAATCTCTGGGGTGTGGGCCTGATCTCTGAGGGTGTAGACAAACTAAGGGACATCGGTAACTGTAGGGGATAGAGTCAGGGATTAGTGTATGGGTGGCATCTCATAGGGGGAAGTGGAGGCAGGGAAAGGTAGGTGAGTGTAGACTAAGGGAGTGTGGAAGGAAGCTAGGTTATGTTAGAAAGGTAAGGGGTTAAGTCCTATTATAAGCACACAGCATTCATCACCCACACACCAAACTACACTCAAATACATCACAAACACTACTAACTACAACCTACTACTAAAATCCTACTCTAACTACAGCTATCTACATCTAATCTACGCCGGCTTGCGCCTACCTACTTCTAGCTACTTCTAACTACTGTCTAAGAAGCATGCATTAGTCTACTGGTGCAACGATACACATGCAACTATATTACTCGTGCAACTAGTGTTAAAAAATACTAGGCACGCGCGCACACACACACACAGGAGGAGGAGAGAGAAAGAAAGTAGGAATAACTCATCTTCTGGAGCGGAGAGGCGGTCGGTGTTGTGGTGGCAGGAAGCTGGTGACAGAAGACAGCTGTGGCGGTGGCGACAGAGGGCGACCATCAGCAGTGGCAGACGACAGAGGGTGGAAGGCAGCAGCGGTGTGGTGGCAGAGGGTGGAAGGCAGCTGTGGTATGGTGGCAGAGGGTGGAAGGCAGCAGCGGTGTGGTGGCAGAGGGTGGAAGGCAGCTGTGGTGTGGTGGCAGAGGGTGGAAGGCAGCTGCGGTGTGGTGGCAGAGGGTGGAAGGCAGCTGTGGTATGGTGGCAGAGGGTGGAAGGCAGCTGTGGTATGGTGGCAGAGGGTGGAAGGCAGCAGCGGTGTGGTGGCAGAGGGTGGAAGGCAGCAGCGGTGTGGTGGCAGAGGGCGACAGTCATCTATGCGGGTTCAGACTCACGCCCGTCCTGCAAGATTGACAAATCAATAATATTACGTGGCAAAAAAACTCGTGATATGCTTTGAGTTTTGTACACACTCTGACTCCGATCTTTGCAATATTGACATTTGTTTTAGTAACCTACTCGAGAAAAGACATGGGTGGTGGCAGGGAGCTAAGGTGGTGGCAGAAGACGGATGGTGGCAGAGGGCGATGTCAGCAGCCTCACATCAGCAACCTCACATCAGCAGCCTCACATCAGCAGCCTCACATCAGCAGCCTCACATCAGCAGCCTCACATCGGCACCATCACATCAGCAGCCTCACATCAGCAGCCTCACATCGGCAACATCACATCGGCAACATCACATCGGCACCATCACATCAACCACCTCACATCGGCAGCCTCACATCGGCAACCTCACATCAGCAACCTCACATCACCAACCTCATATCACCAACACATCACATCAGCAACATCACATCAGCAGCATCACATCAGCAGCATCACATCAGCAGCTTCACATCAGCAGCTTCACATCAGCAGCCTCACATCAGCAACATCACATCAGCAACATCACATCAGCAACCTCATCAGCAACCTCATCAGCAACCTCATCAGCAACCTCATCAGCAACATCACACCAGCAGCATAACACCAGCAGCATCACATCAGCAGCATCACATCAGTAGCATCACATCAGCAGCATCACATCAGCAGCATCACATCAGCAACACACCAGCAGCATCACATCAGCAGCATCGTCATCCAGTGCAGGTTCCAGGTCCATTCAACGATCAAACGTGGCTCCCTGGAAGAATAAGGTAAATTAGAAAAATCCTGTGTGGCAAGACTCCATAGCATATCTTCTGTGATGTTGGAGATACACCTAATGTTGTGTCTTAAATATCAACATTTCTTTAATTAACATACGTGTGGAGGCAGCAGGCAGGTGACGAGGGGGATGGTAGCTGATGGATGGTGGCAGGCAGCAGAGGGATGGTGGTAGGCAGCAGAGGGAAGGTGGCAGGCAGCAGAGGGAAGGTGGCAGGCAGCAGAGGGAAGGTGGCAGGCAGCAGAAGAATGGTGGCAGGCAGCAGAAGAATGGTGGCAGGCAGCAGAAGAATGGTGGCAGGCAGCAGAAGAATGGTGGCAGGCAGCAGAAGAATGGTGGCAGGCAGCAGAAGAATGGTGGCAGGCAGCAGAAGAATGGTGGCAGGCAGCAGAAGAATGGTGGCAGGCAGCAGAAGAATGGTGGCAGGCAGCAGAAGAATGGTGGCAGGCAGCAGAAGAATGGTGGCAGGCAGCAGAAGAATGGTGGCAGGCAGCAGAAGAATGGTGGCAGGCAGCAGAAGAATGGTGGCAGGCAGNGTGTCACTTCCTCTGTCACTAACAATCCCCTCCTGAAAGAATAGGAATCTTAAATAAATTCTGTATGGCATGAGTTTTTGTGGCACACTTCTATGGTGATTCCTCCACGCACATTAATATTTTGAATGTTATCTGTCGTTTCAACATCGACAGTTTGCTTTCATAACATACATGAGGCAGACGATAGGAGGTTGGTGGCAGGCGACGGATGGTAGTCTGGAGGAGGGGGGTGGCAGGCGACGGATGGTAATCTGGAGGAGGGGGGTGGCAGGCAGCTGTGGTGGTGGCAATGACCAGGAAGGATGGTGGCAGAGGGCGGTCATCATTATCCTTCATATCATCATCGGCTGTTGCAACTCAACCAACTACAACAGCTTTCTGAAAAAATAATGCACATCATAAATCCTGGTGTTGCATAGATTTCGTGGTACCTCTCTGTTATAATTCTGACACACGATAATATCCTCCTGTATGTTCTGTTCTTTCACTATCGACAATTTGTCTCAGTAGCGTACATGAAAAGGTAGGAAGCTGGTGGCGAAGTCGGATGGTGGCAGACAAGTGAGGTGTTGGCAGGCAGCAGGAAGGTTGATGACAGAGCACCACCACCACGATCTGTGCAGGTTCCAAATCCACTCATCCACCAATATCAGCATCCTGAGAAAATAAGGTAAATCAATTCCTGTGGCATAGAATTCGTGGTACCTCTTTCTCTGCTAGAATTCTGGCAAACAGGTCAGTGTTACTTTATATAAATTCAGTTTCGACTTGATTTGGTTCAGTACCGTGCATGACGACGTGGGAAGCTTGTGACAGGAGGCGGATGGTGGCAGACAGCTGTGGTGGTGGCAGAGGGAGACTATCATCATCTATGCGTGAATCAGCTCCACTTAACCATCAGTAGTCGCTTCCTGAAAAATAAATCAATCTTGTGTGGCATATTAAAATTTATAGCATATCCTCCTTTGTTAACACTGCCTTTTACGTTATTTATGCTTTTATTATGTCAACACAGCTTAAATAACATGCATGAGGCAGAAGGCAAGTGGCTGGTGGCAATGATTACAGGCAGGAGATGAGGGCAAGCAGCTGTGGTCGTGGCAGTGACATCAGACAGCCTGGTGGCAAAGGTTGACCATCACAATCAACGCAGATTCCACTTCTAATTATCCATCAATAGTGGCTTCCTGAAAGAAAAAGATAAATTATACATAAATCAAGCACAGGTAACTCCAAGGTACGTTCGTTGCCCTAAGTTTTGTATATATCTTAATAGTTTCTTAAAGTTATAATTATATGACTACAGGAACATACGTCACCATCATCGTCGTCAACACAGTCACCTCCACCACCACCATCACCATCATCGTCGTCGCCTCATCTTCATCACCACCGTCATCATACCCTAGCCTGTCAAGTAAAAGTCTTTAAAAATTTTGCAACAAGTTACTTTATTGATTTGTTTGAGAGTCTGGAAGGAGCAACGTGACAGGGAGAATAAGACAAAGATAGTAAACAATAAGACTCTCCCGCACCCATCATAAAACCCTCTATCTGAACTGGCAGAAAAAAAAGTTAGGTAATACATGAAAGGTATAGAAAAGTGGAAATATGACAAGGATAGGCATTCATTGCGTATTTGTAGTTTGGAAGTGTGTAGAGTGATGTGGAATAGAGAAAAAAGGTGGAGGAATGTGTGGAGCAGTGTGGAAGGATGTGGAAAACAGGGACAGAAGTGGAGTAGTGTGGAGCACGGGGGACGTTTGGGACTGTGTGGAATAGTGCTGACCCATGTGGAACAGAAGGACAGAGATAGTGTGTAGGAAAGTGTGGAATAGAGTAACGAGATACAGCAGTGTGGGAGCGATGTGGAACAGGTGGAGCATTGTGTGGAAGGAAGGAATAATGAAGTAGCAGCATCAAGCCATATGACTATATGACACTGTGGGAGAAGTGGGAAGATTAAGACTGGAAGAAACACGGATATATCAGGAAAACAGGTAGGACAGAGGAGCAGAAGAGACAATAAGAGAGAAAGACTGGAGACAAAAAGACCCCTTTTAGTCGCCTCTTACGACAAGCAGGGATACTGGGGAAGTATTCTTTCCCCCCTTCCCCAGGGGAAAGCAGTGTGTGGAGTAGGATGACAGGGATCGGGCGGTATGTGGAGCAATGTGAAGTAGAAGGACGGGGTGGAACAATGTGAAGCGATATGGAGAAAAGGGACAGAGGCAGCACAGTGTGTGGAACAGTGCTGAGAGGAGGAGCAAAAGTGAAGCAGTCTGTGGAGCAGTGTAAACTAAAGAGGGGCTAAAAACTATTAAGTGTGTGGAGAACCAGGCATCACAACACTCCCTACACAACACAGTTTTTACTTACTTGTCACACACATTTGTTTGCATATTGGTGTGTATCTATGTGAATGTGCATGTGCATGAGGGTGGATGTATGTGTGCATGTGTGTGAGGGTGTGGATGTGTGTGTGCATGTGTGTGAGGGTGGATGTATGTGTGCATGTGTGTGAGGGTGGATGTATGTGTGCATGTGTGTGAGGGTGGATGTATGTGTGCATGTGTGTGAGGGTGGATGTGTGTGTGCATGTGTGTGAGGGTGGATGTATGTGTGCATGAATGTGTGTGTGAGAATGCACGTGTGTGGGTTGTGTATATGAGTGCAAGTGTGCGTCTTTGGGTCCAGGTGTGTTTAGGGATGTGTGTAGGTGTGAATTAATGTGTTGTGTATGTGTGTGTGTGTGTATATGTAAGTAATTCCCTTCCCACGGCCGAGCAGGGTAAGATCCTTGAGCGGGGCGGAGTGGGACAGCAGTGTTGATGGCTCGTCCTCGCAGCTCCTTAACATCGGGCTCCATACCTGTGAACAAGGTCGGTGTGTGAGAAGAAGATTGAGAATGACACAAAAACAGACAAAAACACAAGGAACTGGTGAAATATTACTCTTCAGTAGTTGTATACAAGTGGGAAATACTGCGTGTGTGAGTGGGGTGGAAGGGGAGAGGGATTGAGGGGCTGTGGTGGAGAGGGAGACGGTAACAGGTGAGATGGAGGGAGAGGGAAACAGGATGAGGTGAAGGGGAGAGGGCAAAGGGATGAGGTGAAGGGGGAGAGGGAAACGGGGTGGGGGGGGGGGTGGGGGGGGAAATACTGAATAAGGTGGTGGTGAGGGGGAAACAGAGGATGAGGGGATGCTTAGGTCACGCAGGGAGTACGTGAATCGCTATTTTGTCCCGTATTACCGGAGAAAGAAATAAAACACTGTACACACACACACACACGATGGTTCATAAATTGCACGTCACTAGAAACTTCCGTGATGGCATCTTGTGTTGAAATGACCGCTCAGTCTGCTGGTGCGGGCGTTGCTGTGGCAGAGGAAGTTGGAAATGAATAAGCGTTGCTGAGTGGACACTGATTACGCAACACACGAGAAATCGCCTGAGGGAGTGCAAGAGGAGCGTTATATATTGTTTACCCTGTACGTATATAGACTATGAATAGATAAATGCATAGATAATTCGTTATAATGTATATTCCGTTAAGTAAATATAATAGTACATCAGTTTACTTTAGCTTGATAAGTGCTGTATCCACTAGTATCTGTCTATACAAACTACCAGTATATTACATTTACATTACTACTTACCAGGCTGTCCGTAGTAGTAGCAGTAGTAGTAGTAGTAATAGTCTGTAGATGCTTCAGTAGACGTGGCCAGTGATTTGGTAGCGGTACATCAGTGACTTGTATTTAGTAGTAGTGTTATCAGTCATCTTCCTCTCGTATCAGTCCATGATTATCAGGTGAACGTATTGTGATCCTCGCTGCGACGTACGGAAGTGAAGCTTGGACCCTGGTGAAAGGACACATGAGTAAGAGCAGTGGAAATGAGTTATCTGAGAGGGGCAAGTGGAGTTAGGTGGAGAAACAGGCAAATGTATTGAGGGAGAGTTGTGGTGCTGATGTGTATGTGATAAAGTGTTGAGAAATACTCCTAGATGGTTTGGTCATGTGGAGAGGATGGAGTATGAGAGACTGACTGGAGGAGTGTATATGAATGAGGTGGAAGGAGAGAGGGGTGCAGGGGAAGATCCAGGATGAGATAAAGGGATGCATGAGAGAGAGGGTGTGAGAATAGGAGAGGGGGCAGTCCAATGGCAGAGGAAAGGGTGACATGGAGGTGATTTGTTTGTGGCCATCACTTAAAGGATTAAGGCGTCTGGCTATAGATAGATAGATAGATATAGATACACATGTTTTATCATCACAAAGAATATAACAAATCGATACTGGAAAATAATCATCCTATCTCCGTCAGTTATCGCATCCACGTTAAAATTAGAGTTAGGTTACAATGGGTTAGTTTAGGTTAGGTTGTCTGAGGTTAGGTTAGATTGGGTTCAGTTACATTAGGTTAGATTAGGTTAGCAGTTCATTTTAACATAGATGCCATAACAAACCGAGAGAGAGAAAACTGGATCGATATGCATAAGCTAAGGGTGCGTACTTTGATTTCATTTGGGTAAATCTATCTCTCTATTACTGATCCAAATTACGTCGATATTTAAGCGATGTAAACAGTACACTAGAAAATGGCAGTGGGTAGTACTCAAAATAAATCGCTAAGGAAAAGGTGCAACGAAACCTCCTATACCTGGAACACCTCTCTCAATCCTGTAAAAAAAAAAAATCAGTCAAGAACACTAATTAGGAATATACATCACCCGCCATCTTCTCTCAGCCTCATCCACCTTCTCGGGAACGAACATATGGAGGATGATAGTCAGGTTCTCCAAATTTTTCAGCAGTATGACCCACACCTGCAATGGAAATACAAATATAGAGCAAAAAAAATATTTATAAATCTTAAAGAGTCCCTTCATGTAATCGATGCTGGCTTAAAGGACTGGAGATTTTCCTTTTTTTTTTTTGGTGGGGGGGGGGGGTGAGGAAAATTATCACCTAACAACATAGGGACTACAAAATAAAAATAAGTGGCAGTTTGAGAATCTTCCCCTGAATGTCTTTAATCGTTGCCGGCAGTAAAGAGTGAAATGGTGGTTTATCTTAAGGCATTCGACTGGCGGTGGAGGGGAGGCTAGTTTGCTCATTCTCTTCACCACAGTTACGTACGCTTTAAAATTCTAGTTAATATCAAGAAAGATTTTATTCAAGTGCAGTAATTAAAAGCTGAACCAGGGCATTATTGAACCCATTAAGTTCTAAAAATCTATCTTAACCCTCCGATCCTGGGAAGACATTTTCACCATTCTTGCTGTATTCTGAACTTAGAAACACTTTAAGACTGGAGGATATAGGCTCAATAAACCCACCCAAGTACGAGAGGCCATCCCCACGCTGAATAAAATCGCCTGGTAGAAGAAATAAACTAAATTGGGCGTCACACTAGCTAAAGGGGCTTAGATGAATAAAGAAGAAAGAGGCTTAAAATGATTTCGACTGGTGGTGATTGAAATGGGTCAGGGAGGAAACATTAGATTTAAATAATGAATAAAAGTCAGATAAAAAAAAAACTGCAAAAAGAAATCTCCAGTTGTCATGTGTAACAAAATAAGTAAACAAAACTAGGCAAAATAAAACAAAAGATGGCGAATTCTTGCCGGCTGTGACTGGTATGGGGAGGAATGAGGGGGGGGGGGGGGTGATCTAGTTAGCTGTTGCCTTGTTTCCACGCTGTTACAATGCAAGTTGCCCTTAATTAAATACAAAATTATCCTAAATACATGCTAATAGATACTCAAATTCAATATCATATTCCAAATTAACGTAAAATTAACCGTGCTTACCTCAAACCATCCTAGGAGCAGCCGGCACACCAGACCTTCAACACGGTCCTAGTTTCACAGTCACGAAGACAAATATCCTAAAAATACAATAATTAAACTCAGATTCATTACATACACGCTGTAGTTTAATCCTGTAGTCTAAATATAACGTAAAATCAATCTTCCCTGCGTTATATCTCAAAGCAACATCCAGCCCTAAGGAGCCCGTCTCAGCCTAGCCTACCCTCCCTCAGCGATGATGCATTCCTTAATTTTTCACACAATTACAAACCCATGGATCCTGAAAACATAAAATATATTCTCAAGTTATAATAAATACACTTAGATTTAACACCATATTCCAAAAAAATGAATGCAAAAAATAAATATTACTCACCATCGTGCGTATCCCAGAGCAGCACAGCCTCCCCCTCCGACACTCTGGCTGGCAATGAGGCTGCTCCGAGGCTTCGGGGGTTCGCGGGATTCGAAGATTCGCAGCCCACACTGGAGCAGAATGGATGGAGCTCTCGAACCGAACCGAATTCATCCTTAGTCAGACTGAGGCTTTTTTGCCATCGAATTTTTGCGTTTTGATCATATTTGGGGGGTTCAAAGACGCTGAGTTAATAAAAAATGAAGCTTTTGAACGAGAACGTATAATTGTTGTCATAGAAAATTTTGAAGCCTTTATTTATAATGATTTGCATTGATTATTTTACCTGAACACTGTCTTGGATGCTAGTAATGTTTTATTATTATTATTATTATTATTATTATTATTATTATTATTATTATTGATATGGTTTGCATCGCATCAGGATATTTAGGTCTCATGTGCAAAATAAATCGCTAAAGAAGAGATGCCACGAAGCCTTCCATGACTCCTCGAATGTGACACCGACTGAGCCACCCTTGATCAGTTCGAAGTTTTATTTTACTTTATTTTAATTTTTTATTTTTAATTATCAATGGGGGACGTGGATGGTAAAGGAATATTAAGGATCGTCTTCTAGGGGAATATTTGGACTCACAGATCCTCTTCTAGTCGATAAATAATAACCTAAACTTTCCTTCCTCTAGTATGTGTGTTAATACTGGTTTCCTTGCCTTTATATGAGGATAGAGAGAGAGAGAGAGAGAGAGAGAGAGAGAGAGAGAGTGAGGGGGGGAAGACGAAGGAAGGAGAGAGGAAGGAGAGGGAGATGAGAGGGAAGGCGAGAGGAAGGGAGAGAGGGAGAGAAGGAGGGAAAGGGAGTCAAATAAGGGAGGGAGGGATAACAAAACCAAAAGGTAAGAAAGGGTGAGACGTGGCGGGGAGAGGGAAGGAAAGAGAGAGAGGGGGAGGGAGGGAGAAAGGGTGGGAAAGAGAGAGGGAGGGAGGGAGGGAGGGAGGGAGAAAGCGAGGGAGAATGGGTAAGAAGCGAAGATGGCAGAGGCAAGGGAGGAGGGAAGTGAAGAAAGTTAGGAAGGAGGGAGAGATGATAAGGGAGGGAGAGTAAGAGGAAGAGTAAGGGGGAGGAAAGAGAGAGAGGGGGGGGGGGAGGGGGAGGTTGGAGTGAAGATGATGCACAAGGCAGTAAGATCTTAGTGATCTGGCAGTCTTCTTGGTGAGCACACGAGTATTACAGAAGTACAGTACTCTTACCACTATAGTACATCCAATTCCCACAGATTTTCGTCTTTCTGTAACTTAATTCATTCAGCAGAGGAAGACAGTACTGCGCGTCTACATCGTCTTCATTGCACTTCTTCGTGACTAGCATCATAATCTAGTGTTAATCTCTTCCTGACTATAGCATTATGTTCGCGTGATAATCTCAGCTCATTCGTTAAATTAGACAGAACTAAGCTCTACATCGTCTTCATTGCACCTCTTCGTGACTAGCATCTTATTTTGGTGTTAATCTATGATAGTTCGGCGGCAGAATAACACAGTACTCCGGCTCTGCATCCTTTCCACAGTACTTCTTCGTGACTAGCATCATATTCAAAGTGTCTTTCTCCACACTCCAGTATTCCATTGTATGCTGCATAAAATCGCCAGGTAGCAACACGAGTAACTTGTAGAATAAATCACCAGAGTACTGGCGTCACGTCAGCGATAATACAGCATATGTACACTTACCTTACGTTCCTAGGGGCTGTATTTATGAACTTTCTTAAGCCTGGGTTGAGTAGAGGTTTCTTTCTGTGTCATTTTTATTTTTATCCGTTTATTCCCTTTTCCTTTATCCATCAGAATCGTAGGGACCCTGGGCTAGGCTACTCATTCCCGACTATAAGGTGAGGGATACCAGCCTTACTCGCCCGAGAGGTATTTAGAAAAAAAAACTAATGTGGAGATTCACTTACCGCTTTTTAAATGCAGTGTTATATCTCTCTTTACTAGTTTGAGGGGGGTAATCTGTGTCAGGGCATACTGATAAGGATAAGGGGAGAGGAGGGGAAGGGAGGGGTGAGGGGGGAAGTAGGAGGGAGGCAGGGGAAGGGGGAGGAGTAGGAAGGAGGGAGGGAAAAAGTTACGTATGGGGGAGAGGGCAGGAGGGGGAGTAAAAGGGTGAAGAAGGGGGAAGGGACGAAGGGTGAGAGGGAAGAGGAGAAGCAAGGGGTAGGGAAGAAGGAAGGAGGAGGCGAAGAGGTGAAGAGGGGAGGGAAAGGGGAAGAGAGGAGGGGTAACGGGGAGAGGGAGGGATAGGGGAAGGGGAGGGGGAGATAAAAGTGTTGGGGATGAGGTTATAAACTACAGTAAACATGGACGACGACCTTGAAGGGATTTGTGTTAGCCAGATCAACAGCAATACGTCTTTTTAGCACGGCGGGGGTGTATTGTTTCCCTCGGCGTGTGTGTGTGTGTGTGTGTGTGTGTGTGTGTGTGTGTGTGTTTATTCTTGTTACCCCGTGATGCTTCTGTTTAGGGGACATTTTTCAAACAGGGAGCCTTTCTTGAACGCTACAATGCGATAGATCTTTCCTCAGTACTTTACAAACGTGTGACAGTGGCAATAGACAGACAGACAGAGACAGACAGAGAGACAGACCGCCAGAGACAGAGACAGATAAATGAACAAAAAAGGGATAAGAAAAAAAAACCTTTGGGTCCAGAAACAGTTAATGGTGGTGAAGTGTGCACTGTGTAAGGCGGCCTTGAGAAAGCCTTATGATAACACCAACTGCCTTTCACACACACACACACACACACACACACACACACACACACACACACACACACACACACACACACACAAATAT
>JAGKTI010026534.1:0-13561 GCA_018397915.1 Birgus latro | reverse complement strand
CAGCAGGGAAGGAAGGTTGCTGGTTCGTTGAAAGCAGTGATAAGAAACAGGGAGGTGAGCATGGAAGTGAAAAAGTTGTTATATGACAGTATTGTGATACCAACTCTAACATATGGAAGTGAAGCTTGGACCCTGTTGGAAGGACAGAAGTCAAGAGTGAGAGCAGTGGAAATGAGTTATTTGAGAGGAGCATGTGGAGTCACATGGAGAGACAGACTAACAAATGAGGAAGTGAAGGAGCGTTGTGGTGTGGTTGAGGACGTGATGGGAAGCGTTAGGAGAAACACGTTAAGGTGGTTTGGGCATGTGGAGAGGATGGAGAGTGAAAGATTGACGAGGAGAGTGTATGTGAGTGAGGTGGAGGGGGCGAGAGGGAGGGGGAGGCCAAGGATGAGATGGAGGGATGGAGTGGAGAGGTATATGAGAGAGGGGGGTGTGAGTTGGGAGCATAGTAGTGAAATGGCAGGGGACAGAGTGACATGGAGGTGATTTGTGATTTGTTTGTGGCCACCCCGTTTGGGATTGAGGCGTCAGGTAATAGATAGATAGATAGATAGATTTTTTTGCCCCTTTAAAATGTAAACTGTAGCCAGTGTATATTGTATGTGGATTTTGTTCATGTTACCCCTGGTTCATCCAGTATGGTAGCCTGCAGACTGGAGATTTTATTACTGTTATTACTAAGGTGCTCCAATCAGATTGAGCCTGTGCTGGTTTGTATCCAAGGGATGGTTGGGGTTTATTGCTCATGTAGTGCCACTCAGAAATGAGAGAGGCAGGTCAGTCTCATCCTAAATGCCAGGACCAACTTGCCTAGCACCATGCTCCTATGCTCCTCATGGGGCAACATAGGATTGGATGATGGATGGATGGATTATTATTATTATTATTATTATTATTATTGTGGTAGGTTGGGGCGCTCACCATCCACTCACTCAATGTAGTGCTGCTCTCGGGTGTCTGGCCTTTCCTCTCCCCCATCCTTCTTTCCTTCAGTCCTCTTCTGTCTTTCTTTCCTTCATTCTTTCCTTGTCCTTGTGCCTGTGGGTGACTTTACACTCCCACATCTGTCTTTCTTGCCTTCATTCTCTCCTCGTCCTTCTGCCTGTGGGTGACTCTACACTGAGTGACAAGCCAAATGGTTTCCTGTACACCAGGAAACCATTTACTACGCTGGGTGGTAACCATATATCCAAATTTTGGCACCTGGTGGTTTAGTGGGTAATTACGGCTCTCCAATCGGATTGGGCCGGTGAAGGTTTGTATCCAAGGGGTGGTTGGGGTTTATTGCTCACACGTGGCTCAGTGGGTTAGAGCGCTCCGCTCTGGCCGTAGGGTCGGAGGATCGAATCCACCCAAGGGTCATTGGTAGACATCAGGAAGGGCATTCAGTCATAAAATGCTACACGCTCCAATCCAAAAAGGCCGACGTGTGCAAGCATGTTGCAGCCTTCAAAAACGAAAAACGATAGCCATTCAGAGATGAGTGAGGCTGGTCACTCTTATCTTAAATGTCAGGACCAACTTGCATAGCCCCGGGCTCCTATGCTTCTCTGTGGGGCGACATAGGATTGGATAATGAATGAATGAATGAATGATTATTATTATATAATTATAAGACAATTTGCATTTGGTACTGCCATGTAATTTACTCTTGTTATCCCTAGATGATGATATTCTTGTTGCTAGCCAGATAATTTTATTGATCAAGATTTGGAAGGAAAGGACTAATGTGTAATATATTTTTCAGGTGCATGAGTTGACTCAGCTGTGGAAACTGCCAACAGAGAGGGGGAAGGGGGGAGAAGAAAGCCAAACTGCTATCAGCCATCTGCTTCATTAATACCAACCAGCTGCCACATTACGGTAATCCAACCATATGTCTCCACTCCCTGGTAAGTGTCCGAATGTGACTGTATTTCGTTCTGTCTGTGGTCCCAAGTCCATCTGGATGGGAAACCAGAAGTTACTTTTCTCCTGCAGTCTACCAACCTCTTTTTTAGAATAGGGAGTTGAGGAAGAGGGAGGGGGAGACTGAGGATGAGATGGAGGAGTGGAGTGGTATACGAGAGAGTGGAGCGTGAGTTGGGAGAAGGGCAGCAAATTGGCAGGGCACAGGGCAACATGGAGGTGCTTTGTTTGTGGCCATCTCTTACAAGATTACAGTGTCTGGCTATAGACAGACAGATAGATAGCTAGTGTAAATTTATTCAAACCAGGGATCAGTATCACATTTTAGTTGATATTTGGCTTTTGCTGAATAGATAAAGATGATTGGATGAGTTTTGTGTAGGGGAGTAGATTTGCCACTTTTTGCCAATCTTAGTATAGTAGTTGTCATGGCCCCAGGTTCATCCGAAATGGGAACTCATTGGACTGCAGTCCCATCTTCTTTTCTGGGAATAAGGAAGTACTTGAGGAACTATAACCAGGGAACTGAGCCAGACAAGTGATGTAAAATGGATTAATTCACCTTAGGTCTCGTGTACTAGTAGTTGTAGTAGTTGCAACCCCAGGCTTATCAGGACATGAACCCAGTGGACTGCAGGGCGAGCTAACTTGTAGTCCACCATTCTTCTGGTGAGGGATAGGGATGGGATTGAGAAATGTTAATATAGTCATGCAGCCCCCCCCTCCCATCCTATTAGTGCCACTCCAGCACCTAAACTATAGGGGTTAAGTTCTGTATTGAATGCCTCCCAAGACAAAGGGTTAAATTATCAACAGACTTGGGAATATCTCCTAAATCCATCCATCCATCATCCAATCCTATGTTGCCCCACAGAGGAGTGTAGGAGCCTGGGGCTAGGCAAGTTGGTTCTGACATTTAAGATGAGAGTGACCAGCCTCACTCATCCCTGAGTGGCATTACATGAACAGTAAACCCCAACCATCCCTTGGATATAAACCTTCTCCGGCTCACTCCAATTGGAGCGCCATAATTACCCACTAAACCACCAGGTGCCAAAATTTGGTTTATGGTTACCACCCAGCATAGTAAATGGTTTCCTGGTGTACAGGAAACCATCTGGCTTATCACTCAGTGTAGAGTCACCCACAGACAGAAGGATGAGGAAAGAATTAAGGAAAGAAAGACAGAAGAGGGAGTGTAAAGTCATCCGTAGGCAGAAGGACAAGAAAAGAATGAAGGAAAGAAAGACAGAAGAGGATTGAAGGAAAGAAGGATGGTGAGGAAAGGGCAGACACCCGAGAGCAGTACTTCATCGAGTGAGTAGATGGTGAGTGCCCCCACCTACCATACAATATCTCCTAAAAACTTGTCATATTTTCAGGAGCTGCCACTCATTTTGGTGTTCCTCTAGCTGCTGTTGCTCCTGTTCCTGTTCCTGCTACTGCTGTGTTGGTGCTGCGCTAGATTTGATGCTGGTGGTGCTACCATACCAGAGACGTGCTTCCATCCTGGAGTTGATATTGGTGGTGCTTCCATCCTGGAGTTGATGCTGGTGGTGCTTCCATCCTGGAGTTGATATTGGTGGTGCTTCCGTGCAGGAGTTGATATTGGTGGTGCTTCTGTGCTGGAGATGATGCCCCTGGTGCTTCCGTGCTGGAGTTGATGCTGGTAGTGATGGCACAGCGTTTTCTGTCATAACACAGTGGCCTCTAACCAAATGGCAATAGACCAATGGCCTCCCTGATAAGGCTCTGCTACGCCATTGGTCTTTAACTCGGATCTACACTTCAGCCCATGCTACTACTACTACTACTACAGCTTCAGCTACTACCACCATTCTGAAATGTGAGTTAGAAATATTTTGGTTCGTCCACCTTGACTTGGCGGAGAGTTTTGTCTTTGTCAGCCTAAGCCCCATAGCCCAGAAGCAGAGAAAGAAAAAGATAGCAATACAGTGGCTCTGCATCCTTTCCAAATCACTTTTAAGCCAAGTTGAGATGGACAGAGTATAACAGTTGCTCCCCTACTTACGAAATTTTAATAGAGAATTCCTCACCCCATCCTTGTGTGGGAAAAGGAGTTAGGACTGATGATGATAGTGTTAATGCCAAATGATGATGATAATTATGATAAGTGGTAGTGCTAGGCTTCATAACTAGATCATTCCACCACTAGGGTGTTGCAGGCCAGTTAACTTAATCTAGATACAGTACTGATTTTACTTGCTAATCAGCGATGATGATGATAACAACGACAACGATGACGATAGGATGATGCAGTGCCAGGAATCAATCTTTGGCACTATCAGGCTGGCAACCACAAAGCCTAATAAAATCTCAAGCTGGTAAGTCTTTAGTTTCCACAACAGTAGTTCTTGGCACAGATGTTGATAAGTAGGAGAGCAACTGTCTTTATTTCAACCAACACCAGATGGTTGTATTCAACTGAGAGTGATCCTTAGGAGTCTAAGGATGATAGTGTTCCTTATTTTTAACTTAATTTATTTATATTAGTTTATGCTCAATTGTCCTAGTTCTTGCTCCTTAACTTGGCCCAGGATTTGTCCCTTCACCAGCTTTTTTCATCTAGCTCAGTGGTAGAATAACACAGTACTACAGGTCTGCATCCCTCCCATTGCACTTCTTCATGACTTGCATTCTACTTGATAAACTACCATATTGCTGAGATGGTTATTTTATGCCAGGTTTGGGTAACAAGAGTAAACAAATCCCCCAGGCATACTAGTAGCAGATAATTTTGAAACTTTTCCACTGCGCTTCTTCATGATTAGCATGTCTCCTTGCTAAGCCATTGCCTCATCAAAGCATTAGACAGATAGACAGACCAGTACACAGATAGATAAACATTACACAGATACACAGAGATAGTAGATAGATTTGCTATAAGTATTATCTAGATAGATATACTGCAAAAATTTTGTGATAGAAAGGTCCCCATGTTATTTTTGATGCCTTTGACTGCTAATACAGTATTTCTCTCAGTTGAACGATGTCTGCTGTTAGTTCAGCGAAAGTGGCTTGTCTTCTATGTGGCTGTGGTGATTTCCTAACGTGATTTCTTAGCAAGCCTCCTAAGCCACCTAAAAGACACCCCAGTCAATTATGCATATGATTATTCACTGATTATTATTATGATGTTTGTACTGCATTTGATGCACAGTGGACAGATTTTTGTAGCCTGTAGCTTGGCCAGTTGTTTCAGGTACTCGTGTATATTGTTGCTATGATTTTTGTTTCAATCACCCACACCAATTGACCCTGCAGTGTTGGCGTTACTCGTTTACAAACCTCGGCCCTATTGATTCCCCCGTGTGGAAGTTGGATTGCTAAGTACCGGTACACTTGTAAAAAATAAGCACCAAATCAGACTGAGGGGATTAATGTTTTATGCTGGCAGTAAATGAACAAAAAATCTGCCTCTTAAAAAAAACTAATTTCTTGTTGAAATGTTTGCTATTGTACTATTTGCCTTCCCCTTCCAATACATCATGTAGCATGGCCCCAAGTCCCTTTGCTACTAGTGGGGTTATGGGGGATTGGGGAATGGGTGGGTGGTTGGGTAATGACTTTTACAGCACACACAACCCACCATTGTTTGCCATGATATATATCGGTTTTAATATCGGTAATGGGGGCTTCCGGAGTTCAAAGAGAAGGGATCCATATTGCAGATATTGGAAGGATAAGTGGCACACAGGTGGATGATTATATAAGTAAACACGCACGCAGCCCTTGCTTGCAATAACCACGTTGTGGCCGTACAGTAAGGGGGCGGAATGTTCTATGAGGGGGTTGTGTTCAAGGTTGTTTTGTTTTTTATTTTTTACGGCCCAGGCAATGCTTCAGGGATTGGGCATACGCTCTTAAGTGGATATTGTAAGCCGGACGTTGCACACTTTGTTCACATCTATGAGATGCTGGACCACACATTCACAGCCACCCATTCATTCACCAATTTTTTGTTTCCTCCTTTTTGAAAGAGACCTGGGACTAGCTACTGACTGATGTAATACCTTATGGGAGCACTGTAACTCTTACACCACCAATTGAATGTTACCACCAAGTGTAGTAACTTATATCCTGGGTAGCAGGAAGCCACTTGGCTTGTCACTCATCATAATCGTTCGCCAGATTCGAGTAAAGCGACTAAGGTTATAGACAACTGGCCAACCGTACGCAGCCATAGGCTATGAAATGTTTAGCAAGACTCCTGTCCTGAGCATGAGCAAAAGTATGTAGGCACTTCTCTGCCGGCTGTGGGAATGGAAGGTGTTTGAAATATTTTATGTGGTAAGGACTACATTCTTTCATAATCCACCATTCTTCTTTAGGGGCATTGTAAAGGAACTGAAGGCTGTTAGTATAATGTGACAACTTCAGTATCTGATCATTACCATATGAAGGTGTCTGTTCCAAGCAGCAGTAAAACAAGCAAGAGAAGGAATGTTACGCTCTAGTCATAGGAGGAAGAGTGATAAATATGACATACAAGTTAGTGCTGGCAGAGTATTGTTGGCATACTTTTGCACATGCCTGTACATCACAAACAGATACAGAAAGTCCTGGTTATATGCCACAGATGCTAAAAAATATAGGGTGGTTCGTATATAACATGTCCGATCCCATGTGTTTTGTTGGTGCTTTTTGAACCATACCTTACCCCATCCTTAGGTGGGAAGAAGAGGTTAGGATGATGATGATGATGATTGCAGTGATGATTTTAATAACAGTGAGTGATGATTATTATATTGATTTTGATTATATTGATGATGATTGATATGGTGAAGGCTCAGTCAGCATTACCATCTCTGCCCTGCATCATTTCCTGTTTCCCATAACCCTTTCTTACTTTATAGTGATTGCTTGTTTGCATCCATTGTTTGCATTTTTTTTAAAAGTAATATCTCCTCTTGCATTTTCTTCAGTAATTGCTTAAAGTTCACTCATTTTAGTAAGCAGAAATTTTTATCCTCCTCAGACTTTTATCTATCTATTGCCAGACATCTCAATCCCATAAGGGGGGCCACAGACAAATTAACGTCATGTTGCACTGTCATCTGCCATTTGACTGCCATCTCTCCAACTCACACCCCCCTCACTCATATCTCCCCACTCCATTCTTCCATTTCAGCCATGGCCCCGCCCCTCCTCACCCCCCCCCCTCCATGTCAAACACATACCCTCTTCTAGTCACTCTCTCATTCTCCATCCTCTACATGGCCAAACTATCTCAAAGTATTTCTCCTAATAGCACCACAGTGCATCTTTACTTCCTCATTTGTATATCTGTCTGTCCATATAACGCCACACACTCCTCACTTCATTTCCCTGCTCTCACTCTTGACTTGTGTTCTTCCAACAGGATCCAAGCCTCACTTCTGTGCTCACTTACCAGCTCCTTATCATAGCTTTCAATGATCCAGCAGCCTTTCTACCCTGCTGTACCCATTCAAGCACTTCCATCCATCCTTACTCATCACACTGAAGTACTTGGATGCACTCTCATTCTCTGTGTCCTCACCATCCAGTCTCACTGTGTATGCTGTGACTTCATTTCCCTCAAAGATCATAACTTTACTCATATATACATTCTCTTTTAGATTCCATTTCCTATGTACATCCCCAGACATCATTCACCAAGCCTTGCAGTTCACATTCCTCACAATACCGTATCATCAGCAAGCAACAGTTCAGGAAGTTTCCACATCTTACCCTCTCTCATTAGACACTCCAATATATTCACATCCCTGTCTATTATCTCTCTTATAGCTCCATCCAAATACAAATTGAACTACCACAGAGACATGACATGCAGAAACATGCTACAAGGAGACATGACACACAGACATGACAGCCAGAGACATGACACAAGGAGACATGAGATTTTTGTCCTTATGCAGATTCATTTTCCATACCTCACTGGCAGAATAAGATAGCACTGTGGCCCAGCATCCTTTCCATAGCACTTCTTCATGACTAGCACCTTATTAGTCTTGTTTCAAGTAGGATTTACTAAGGAAGGATGGTAATTTGGTAATTTAGTCCTCAGTTAAACAGAGCATAATTGAATAAGTCATCAAAATATGTGCATCCCCCATACCTGCAGACTGAGCCAACACCATCAGATATATATGGGCAGCCCTGTATTATGGTTCAGTAAATTGTGGGCTGCTGTTGCTGTGGTCCTGTATTCCTCTGTAGTAGTGCTGTAACGAAGTCGCTTCTCTGAACCGATATAGCGTTAATTTCAGCATTTTTGCCGATACAGTATTTGCTCCCTAAGTAAAACAGTGTCAGTTGTTTGTGTAGCTTATCTGTGTGTGCTGATCATGTAGCTTCTTGAATGAGATGTTGCTAAATGAGCTGAGAAATTTTGTTAAGGATATTTGCATGTCATTTTTCAATGTAGTCCGATGAAAGATGGGAGCTTAATCTCATCCAGAAGCTCATATTGCTTCTTTTCTCTCATTAATTCCAGTAATTAGTTTCTGTAGCATTGACACTGATTCTTAGTACTTAAAATGAGCCAGGGACCACCACAACAGCATGTACTGTCAGCCCAAAAGATCATAAATAAATGTGGCATATAAAGGGACTTCTGTTAAGCCTCAGTGCTTTTTTACCAAACCATATAAGTAGGTGTTTTGCGTATGTCAACCTACCTGAGGTATTCATATTGGTTGTGTTATATTTTTATGCCTATTTTCTTGAATTGATGTATGTTATTTTTGCATTTTTATTGTTGCCATGTCTTAATGATGTACTGTGCAGTTTGCCACGGGAAAAAATATGCTGAAAAAAAATATGTACCTTTAGTCCTTGTTTGGCTGATTTTAATTGACAACAAGTCAACTATGAAATTGTCTTCCTCAGTCTTTATTTCCCTCTGCCTAGGACCTGCAGTCTTTGAAACGCAGTGTGTGCAAGAATCTAAATATTAACAGACCTTGAAATTGGCTCTCTTTTGGTTATTTTCTCTTGCATCCTTCAGTTTGTCCTTCTCCTTGTTGAAAAAAAAAATTTACTACCCTGAATAGCACCGAGAAATTAAAAACTACAAGCATCCTTAGTTAACGTCCATTTATATCGAAGATTAACTAGCATCTTGTATCCCTTCATTTATATCCAAGAAGAACATTCATTCTGAGTTCATTCCCTTCATTAAACATCCCCAGTTGATTCCCTTCATTTATGTCAGAGATTAATGAGGTTCTTTTTTCCTTCATAGATTTGAACGTTTGTCGTTAATATGGTTTATGTTTTTTGTTAATAGTTTTTTCCTGTGACCGACTGCATGTTTAGTTATATAGTGATGTGGGTATGTTTTTTGGTGCCTTTTAAGTTGTATAGTCAGTTTGCTTTCACCTGACAAAAATTCATAACCACCTTAGCTTGGATTATTGCCAAGTACAGTGAGACTAGAGAGTTAATTTGACTAGTAACCAAGGAGGCTCATCCCAACCTCATCACTAAGGCTTATTGAATTATACACATCCTTAACTTAGTATTGAAGTTATAAAAGTGGCCTGCTTGTGTCAGTTGAAAACAAACTGGCTATAGTTGTGGTTTTACATGTTTTATTTTTTTGTGACATGACTGTATGTCCATTATTTGTTCATGTCTATTCTTATTTGTAATTGTGCGAGCTCTTGTGCTGCCCCAGTGGCCCGACATATTGTGACACTGCGTGATTTTCAAATCAATTACGTAGTAGAAATTCCTTTTTCAAGCTTAATATTTGCCATATATTTTTTTAAGCTTGTAGTAGAAGTTCCTTTTTTAATTTTAATATTTGCCATCTATATGTTTTTTAGCATGTGGAAGAACTAATTTGCCTGTCATGTCCCATGCTAAGGTCTGTTGAATCAAGATAGCTCAAAAATCTGCAGTAGTATGTTAAGCAGAGTGTTTTATGTAGCAAGCAGTATCGGGCAGAACATACTTTATAAGGCAAAGGTTTGTAATAGCCCAGGCAGTCATCTATATATTTTAAGAGTTATTATCATGCTTAAGAGGAAGACTAGGATTCCCATGGCTGTTCATCACGTATGCTGTTGATAGTTTACCTACACTGTTGTTTTTTTTGGTTTGTGGATCTTTTAGGTGTTTCTGATGGTGTTGGTGTCTGCCAAGGGGAGGTTGTGGTAGTTTGTGATTCTGTAGAAAGAGGGAGAGAGAGTATCTAAATGGCAATGGTCTAAAATCAGTGTTGGAGTGAGCAAGGATGTATGATGTCCCCATGGTTGTGTGTGTGTGTGTTTACTAAAGATTCTGGGATATGAATGGTGAGCAAATGAGTGTCTGAGCCATTTCAGTGGGCTTGCAGTTAGCTAGTTTTTCCCTCTTGTGGGTTTCCTCTTTGCTTTATGAGCCCTGTACATTTCCTCCATATGTAAAAAAAAAAAAAAATGAATGGGCGATAGTGATGATTGCATGAAAAGAGAAAAAAATGGTTACAATGATGATTCAAAAAATAATAGGTTACGAAGATGGTGATGATGATGATGATTGGTCCACTTCACTAGGCATGGTACTGATAGTTCTCCCACTTTAAAGGTTGCTTATTCTTTGTTCCTTGTTCACTGGAAATAAAATTGAAGGAGAGAAAGAGAAATTGGGAGGGAAACCTTGCCATTGTGCTAAAAATCATGACAGGCCTCTGACCCTCCCATCACCTGTACTGAGAGTGTTTCCCCCCCATCTTACCTTAGCATAAAAATTAATTCTTATATCTTATTCCTCTGTCAATTGATGATAAACCTATTAAGTCAAGACATGCTGTTTTGAAGAATATTTGCTATGCATTAGTAAATCTTGGCTTGTAATCCCACTTGACTGAGTACAGAAATCCTGGCAGCCCCAAAGATGTGTATTGAAGGATTGTCTGTTGTGGTAGTGTGGTGAGTGTGTTGAGGTATGGGAGGAGGCCTTACACTGTGGTACATGTGGTGAGTGTTTTGTGGTAGTGTGGTGTGATTGTGTGGTGCATGTGTGTGGTGAGTGTCTTGTGGTGTGGGAGGAGGCTACACTGTGGTAAATGTGATTGTGTTGTGGTGTGGCAGTAGGCATTACACTGTGGGCACAGTGTATTGTCTGTGAGTTGTATATTGTTTTGGCACTGAAGTAGAGAAAGATGATGATTGTATTGAAGTCTGGTTATACTCATTTCACTCTAACTTGGCATAAATTTTCATGTTTTTGCAGCATTTTTTAACATTTCCCACTGACAAAGAAAATATTACAGACCTACATTCTTTCCATAGCTTTTCATCATGACAGGCATCATATTTTAATGCATATTTACTGTATTCTTACAACTCAGCATTTGTGAGAGAGCATAAGCCATTTTTAAACCAAGTTAGAGTAAAGAGAGAGAGAGAGAGAGAGTATAGGTGTAATTGTGTTTCTCTGGTCATGGTTGTCTGAAGGGTGGGTGTCTCATGATGGTTTTTGAAGGCTTCTGTTGTGTGGCTGTAGTGGCCAATGTATGTCGAGGCAGCAGCTATGTATCGTCTGAAATAGTAGAAATAAAGTTAGGAAAAAAAAGAGAAGTGGATGACGGCCACAGCCACTGGCGGATTGCACTTAGGCTACTGGTATTGCAGATGGTCGGAGCCAGTGACCTGTACTGTGAAATTCCATATGCTTTTCACAGCACAGTTCTGTCGGAATGGGGGCCGTTTTAAGGGGGCAGGAAAAAATATGCATCCTTGTGAAATTTAGTGCTGGGTAAAGGATGAGAACAGATGTTTTAGAAGCACTCTGTGTAGTGTAGGTTTAGAATACATTTAGCATTTCTTCATAACCAGCATCACATTATAGTTCTTATATACTGTATTCTTGGAACTCAGCACCCACGAGAGAGCACAAGGCATTTTTAGATCTAGTTAGAGCAAAGAGAGGGAGAGAGAGAACAGGTGTATTCATGTTTCTCTGGGTAGGGTTGTTTCTGAAGGGTGGATGTCTTGTGATGGTTTTCGAAGGTGCCTGTTTGGCTGGGGATTTTTGGCTGGCTGTAGTGGCCTTGTGTGTATAAGTAGTAGCTATGTATAGTCTGAAATAATAAAAATGAAGTATATATTAAAAAAAAAAAAAATGAAGGAGGAGGAGGTTGACGGCCACAGCCATTGGCGGACTGCGAGTAGTGCAGGTGGTCAGGGCTGATGACCTGTACTGTGAAATTCCACATATTTTCACAGCACAGTTCCTTCTGAATGGGGGACGTTTAGGGGGGAGAAAAAAAAATGTCAAATTTACCTTTGTGAAATTTAGTGTTGGGTGTAGGATGAGAACAGATGTTTTTGAAGCATCAGTGTAGGTTTTGAATGGGTGTAGGTGCTGGGTAGTGAGTGTATACAGTAGCTAAAACAAGTGTCTGTGCAGGAGGGGGTCAGTGTTCCCAAAATTCTGAATGTAACAAGTGATATCTCAGGAGGGTTGATATACATGACTCACCCACCTCTGTTTAGTGTTGCCTTATAAGAAATGCTTTATGATTATTGTCTCTCAGTATTGGGAGACAGTTCTTACCACAGCTAATATTTGGATTATATAGTCTATCTATAGCCAGATGGCATAATCCCATAAGGGGAGGTCATTTGTCTTTGAGTTGGTTATTTTACAGGGAGGGGCACTAACCCCCTACCAACCCACTTGTTGACATGTTGGGAACTCATATGGGTTGGTTATATGGTTACCACCCAGCACTGTAAATGGTTTCCTGTAAGCCAGGAAACCATTAGGCTTGTCACTCGGTGTAAAGCCACCTGAAAAGGAAAGAAGAGTAAGAAAAAGTGACAGATTGGATTTATTTGGCTGTGGATTTAGTGCATACAAATTGCCCTGACACTGAATGCCACATAATAACTGAATCATAAGACCAAGTTTGTTATTCAGGCACCTGCTTCACAAAACATCCCTCAGCAGGTTTTGAGCTCTGCCAGGGCTTGCTTGTGGCAGTATCACATTTCACACTCTTTTCACTTATTTAGGATGGCATATCAGTAAAAGAAGAAATTGTACACACACACACACACACACACACACACACACACACACACAGTTAAGAGACAGTGGTTACTATTTATTGGAAGATATAAGCCACATAAAGCTGTTTGCAATATTTCAAACTTGATGCCCCAGAAATTATCACCCTCAATCTCCAGTCTTAAGGCAGTGTGTCCAGGCAGCTCAAAATGAATGGATCTTGAATTTGGCTTTCTGTTTTGTTTTTATAATTTTCTTGGAGGGAACAGTCATATTGGCTTCTGGCCTTCAGTTCCTTCTTTGCATAAAAAAAAATAATAATAATTCTCATGTAGTATGCACAGATGCTTGTTTTAGCTGGGGGTAGGGGGTTTCAAGAATTCTCCCCCAGTATCCCTGCTTGTCGTAAGAGGCGACTGAAAGAGTTGGTGGTGGGTTAGTGCCCCACCCCGTAAAAACAACTAACTTGTAGGAGGAGGCTGTAGCACGGGCCGAACAGGGTAGTACTCCCAAGGGGAATGGAATGCTGGTGATAGGGAGAGCTGGAGCTCCTTTCACTAGCTACCTAATCATCCTCCCTTGCTGACCTTTTCAGTGTGACAGTAACATGGAGAGTAGACCAGCATACTCTCCCAAACATTTC